>NW_004624846.1:6058448-6083675 GCF_000247695.1 Heterocephalus glaber
CTCCTCTGAGCTGGGAGAGGTGGGACAGGGGCTGGGAGCAGTGGTAGGGATGGTGGCCCAAAAGCCCTTTCCTGTGGGCTGGGAGCAGTGGGAGGGATGGTGGCTGGGAAGCCCCTTCCTCTGGTCCAGGAGCAGTGGGACGATGGCTCAGAAGCCCCTACCTCTGGGCCAGGAGTGGTGGGACTCAGTACCATGGTCTGGTGTTCCGGTGTCCTCTGCGTCTTTGTATTGTGGAACCAGGTGGCTGCCTGTCTGCAGCGGGCTCTGTTATTTCTTATTTTGAGACAGGGTCTTGCTAAATTGCCCAGGCTGGGCTGAAACTTGCAATCCATCTACCTCATCCTCCAAAAGTGTATCATCAGGTCCAGCTGAGATTCCTCATATTTTCTAATGAAAAGCAATGGCTGAAAGTTATTCAGTTGAAAAAAAATTTTTTATCAAACTTCTCTGAAATTATTTATTATACTAAAAAGGAAATACCTGTATGTTTGCCTTCATGGATCCTATTAAATATCTATGGGTTTTGGTACATTGTCAATGGTTTCACCTAAAAACAATTTAAGATTGTTAAGAATTGAGCTAGGGATTTAACTCAGTGGTTCCGCCGCCTGCCTCACAAGCACAAGGACCCGAGTTCGATACCCGGTACCAAAAAAAAAAGAAAAAGATTGTTAAGAATTGAGGGTGTCTGTAATTCAGGAATTTATAGATTATTGAGTTGAAGAACCATGAACAACACCTTGGAGGTATGGTGAAGTCACCACTCCGGACCCAATCAGTCTCTCTGAAGGATGAGGAACAGATGTCTGCAGACCCCCAGAATATCTTCCTCTCTCATGAAGTTCAGATGGCTCTTTCTCTGGGCATCTCCCCTTCCTGGCCTCCACCTCTCTGTCAATCTTGTAGAAGCCAGAGGGGATCTAACTCGAATGACCACTAGGAGCTTAATCCCAAATAATAGGTAATAAATAACCATTTGTTGAAAATCATCTGCCCCAAGTTTCTGGGGGTGCTTGTTGTCACAGACCTCATGAATGCCCAGTATTAAAAGTCTTCAATATGGTTAGATTTAAGAAAGGAGATCTGGACATATATGTTGGGAAATGTCATGGAAACTTGTAAAATTTGGAGAAAAGGCTTGTACACTTAAAAAGAGTTAAATATCAAGCTAACCATGTGAGGTTAGGAGGGCAAGTCAGTGATGTTCTTTCACCAAGTACATGGAACCCCAAATCTGGTGCATGTGGGTTTATCTCCGCATTTATTGAAAGGACACCAAATAGTAAGGATATAAAATTGGGGTTGAGGGTTAGCCTCAGGGATCAGATAAGAAATAAGGTAGAGAACATGTTATTGAATACAAACATCTAAGTTACAACTGAGAAGAATGCAGGAGAAAACGGTGAGACACACAACATGAACAAGGTAGATATTTTTGATGTTCAGCAGATATTCATTGTGCATTGCCTGTGTTTTGCTAATCTATTTTTTGTACTATAATCTAAAGATACAAATATAAGCAAGCCACGGTGCCTGTCCTTGAGGAAGCCTAATGTTTAATCATTAAAAAATTATAATATATCCAAGGACAAGACCACAGGAGAGAAAGAAGAGGATCCGAAAGCAGACAGGCAGGACGTTGTTTAGAAAATTTAGGAACATTGGAACTGAAAGATGTGGGAAGAGAACGTTGGAGAAAAGAAAGATAGAATTGCAAAAAGTTGTTATATAGTGGAAAACAAAGAAAAAGCTAAGGTGGAAAGTAATGAGGAATAATTATCCAGGACAGAGACACTGAGATAAACAGGAGGAAGTTCATTTTATTAATTGGTTTCAGGCATAACTGTTAGACTGTGATATGCAAATCTTATTTAGAGTCAAGTGAAAATAAAGATCAGGTCTTACATGGCTCTGATTTTTAGAAGGAAAAAGTTTCAAAAAATCTGATCTCTCTCACCCTCTTGGAGTGTAGTCTTGTGTAAAAGAGAGTAATAGATGTTAAGTCTTTGGTGTTCAGTTAAAGACAGCAGAATGAAAAGCAGGAGGCTCTGATCTGTCCTGAAATTCCACTAGAACTGCAGAGAAGTGATGCTTCCCACAGCACTTTTTTTTTCTTGTGGCTCCGGACATTGAACCCAGGGCCTTCACACTGAGGTACCTCCCCCATTTTAAAATTTTGAACCAAGGCCTTGCTAAGTTGCCCAGGCTGGTCTCCAACTTGTGATCCTCCTGCCTCAGCCTCCCAGAGTGCTAGGGTTACAAGCGTGTACCACAATGACAGCAGAGTTTTGAGAGCAGGAAACAGATGCAAAGATGACCAACTGAGAGACCCCAGAGGTAGACACTGAACTGCACTGTGGGGAAGCCAAGGGGCCCCTGCCACAACTCAGAACCTAGAAGTCTCCGTACTTTGCAGAAACAGCACCTGGGAGGGCATGAAGTGGGACTGAGCTGGAGGGTGGGAGGGAAGGCTGAAGTGGATGGACATCAGCTGCCCTCCTTCTCAGCAGGATATTCAGGGATTACCCTTTAGGGGACAAAGCAGAGGATGCTCCTTCAGCTATGAGACCTTAATATTTCTCCCTATCTGTCCCCCACATGGCTTACCCTGAAGCTACAGGCAAAACAATCTTCTTTTCAGTAATTATGTATCAAATGATTCATTCTAAAGATACTTCTGTACCAAAGATATGATGCTTTTATGATTTTTTAAATTATCGTAAAGTCCTCAGTGCCTATCAGTTTACCAAGCAGGATCTGGTACAGAGAAAGACTCAGGAACATGCCAAGGACAGGTAGGCAACACAGGGGAGAGTTATTGTCCAAATGCAAGTCCTGCTCCAGAGCCCGGCTCTCAACTGGGCACTCCACTGAATCTGGCTCTCACAAGGACCCAGAAGGCACCCACAAGGCCACCTAGGGTGACAAGCCATACCAGGCATAGCCTCCTGGGAGCTTCCTGACATTGCCCCTTTAAACAGGAACTCTGAGTGTTACAGCAAATGCTGTAACATGGAGGAGACCAAACAGGGAGGGTCAGGAGAGGAAATGGGAATAAGTAGACACACACAGGAAGGACAAAGAAACCAACATTAATCTCCTCAGAGTCACAGGAGATGAACTACTGAGTTTGTTTAAAAAAAAAAAAAAGCAGATTTTAAAAAAAAAAACATGTTTCAAATAACAAGAGATTATCTGGAAATTGAATATTTGTTAAAATTTAAATTCTAAAAACTCACTTGAAGGATGAGAAGGCAAAATAGAAAAAGGTGAAGTAAATTAAAGAGCAGAATGAAAGATAGATAATAGGAAAGGAAGACAGATCTTTTCCAAAAGGGAAATGACCAAGAGATAGAGGGAGGGGAGAGAATGGGGGGGTAAAAAGAATTGAAATGTGTGATGTGCATGCACCACCTCCCCACAATGAATATGATCATTGAGCACTGCATCCTGGACTAATAAAAAAAGGAGCAAAGGTAAAATAAATTTTGATTAGAAAACAGAATGTAAAATAATGAGAAACAAGAAAAGTTAGAGGATTTTTTTGGTAGAGCCACAGTCTGAATGATACAAGCTCCAAAGAGCACACAGAAGATGGGAAAGGAAGGGAAGGGAAGGGAAGGGAAAGGAAGGGAAGGGAAGGGAAGCAATGAGAAATGAAAAGAAAACAAAAGAAAGCAAAGAAGAAAATGCCCAAGAGGTCCCAGAGCACCCACCTGGGGATGAAGACAGATCCGCACCCCTTCCCATCCTGAAGGGATTTCAAAACATGAGAAGCAAAGAGAAAATCCTAATAACTCTGAACATGAGGTCCAGGGAAAGGGATTCCCAAATTGAACATTCTTAAAAGATAGAAGAGAAGGGAGTGATATACCTTCAAACATCTGAGGGAGAGTTATCTCCAGTTTAGATTTCTTTACTCAAATATTCATCAAGTGTCAAGGTAAAATCAGATGTTTTAACATTTGGAAAACATTAAAAATCATACTCACCCAAGATCGTTTCCTTAGGAAGCTGTAGGTCGATGTCTTCCACCAAAAAGAGGAAGCAAACCAGAGGAAGGCAAGGATGAGGGGTGGGACCCTGGTGATGGCCAAGGGAAACCCCGTCCTGGCCTCAGGAACCCCCCGTGTATCCCTGGGCCAGTGTCCCCTTGAAGTGAGAAGGGATGGCTTCATGGGAGAGGGGTTGAGGAGGAATCATAATAAGGATGTAGTGAAGTGTTGCCCACATGCACTGCCAGACGTATGTGGGTCAGACATATGGTGTAACCTATGGTCCCCCTTTGGTCCCTGTCCTTGATCACCTGACCATGGGATCCCTGTGAATGAGGAAACCTGAACTTCCAGCCTGGTATGATGCACTCTGGGACCAAACCAAGAGGAAAATCCCAGCCCAACATGTCATGCAGCCCTCAAGCTTCCCAGAAAATTATTTCCAGAACATTCTCCATGTTTTCAGTCAGAAATGATAGCTTTTAAGTATTCACCTACAGAACAATGTGTTTTGACATTTTTTAGTCTTTTTAGTCACAACAGTAGAGCATTTCTAGAGCCCATAGTGATGTCTGCTAGACCTGTGCTGGGCAGGCCTATGGTGCGCAGGGTGTGAGCATGTGCCAGTGTGGACATCTAGCATGCAGCTAGATGTTGCCACATGGACACCACAAGGCAGAAAACCCTGGTAACTGAGGTGTGCTGGTGCCCACTGTGTCACCTTCCAGGAGGAGATCCATAACCCAGGGGCTCTGCAGATGCTGCAAGGCATGGCTGTTTCATTTTTCTGTTAACAATGGTGCTAAAAATCACTGCTTCAGTTTCCATGTTTTAAATGGGTGACATAAATATTTTTCATTATAAACAGGCTCCAACTGGGACTCTAGTTTCTGGTGTCCTGGTAGCCTGCACATCAAGCTGAGATATAGCAGCCCCTCAGCCATCCCTCCTTCAGCAACTGCAGCCCCATGATCCATCTGCAGGGTTGGTGTTTATTATGGCAAAGCTTTGTGCTGCTTAATACATAAATTCCTATCCAACCAAGAAGCATAAGGAACACTGATAATGGAACGCAAACTAGCTAGGAGCAAATTTGGCCCCACATTTTCTGTACCGGCTCTCCAAGGTCAGTCACATGATCAAAATTCTTGACTTGCCGATTACCAATTCTCTGATACTTTTAAATGTTAAAAGGAAAAATAATACAAAGTTAAAAATATGTACAAAGGAGCTTTTTTCATATACTGATAATAAAAATGACCTCAGTTGTATTATACTGCATATGGAGATGTATTGTATTTACAAATATCTGCCTGGAGTATTCTTTTCTACCTTATCATTTGGAAATAAAGTTTAAAAGGTACACAAGAAAGGAAGGAGAGAAGAAAAGAGGAAGGAAAAAGGAGGGAAGGAAGGAAGGGAGAAAGAAGAAAAGGGAAAGAAAGGAGGAAGAAAAGAAGAAAGAAAATATATCTGGCTTTCTTTAGCTCCAAATGCAAAAATCTCAAACAGAAGGTCACTTTACATCTATTTGTATTACAACATACATTATTAAATTTTAAACTATCTCATAATATACATGAGTCTAAAGAACCAAACACGCAGTAATTGATCATTCTTGAATTTGGAGACAAATAATGTTGTTTATTGATTGCATAACTAATTTAAAGTAAACTGAACACACATCCGTATTACAGGGGAAAGAAAACTTTTTCATTCATCATGAATATTAATAAGGTTAAAATTAATCTTATAATACTACCATTAATAATTCAGAGATCTAAAACTAGGGTTTACTTGAAATCACTTCTTACCATATCCTGGGTTAAAATGAATAAATAGATAAGAGGTTCACAAGACTTTGGTCCCTGCCCTTGATCACCTGACAGTGAGGTCCCTGTGAATGAGGAAACCTGCACTTCCAGCCTGGTAGGATGTGCTCTGGGACCAAACCAAGAGGAAAATCCCAACCCAACATGTCATGTAGCCCTCCAACTTCCCAGAAAACTCTTTCCAGAACATTCTCTGATTCTCTCCTGAACAGTCTCCATGTTTTCAGTCAGAAATTATAGCTTTTAAGTATTCACCTACAGAACAATGTGCTTTGAATTTTAGCATATATATATATATATATATATATACACACACATATATATATGTATATATATATATTTTTTTTTTACTGCAATAATTCTGGAAGGTAAAGAGCCTAAGAGGAAATGACATTATCCAGACTTTGAAGAAGAAATTTCAGTAGAGAGCCATCCACCCTCCAAGTGCCCCTGCTGAGCCGCAGCCCTGGAGTGCTTGGTCTTGGGTGTGAGACACCTGGGGCCTAGTGTGTGAACCCAGTTGCACTCTCCTACCTGGAAAGGAAGGAGCCCCAGCTTGGGGAGACTGTGTATGTGGACAGGGAGGGCAGCCATGTGCAGCCGACTCCTGCGGGTGCAGGATGAGATGTGGTGTCTTATACAAAGGCCCCTTGGGTGAGAAAGCAGCTGTCTACAGGCTGCACGGTCCCTTCTGGACAGCCCCACTTGGGTGAGAAGCAGGGACTCTGTGGAGGTTGCAGGACCTGTCTTCCAGGCCAGAGCTTTTGTTCAGGGTTATTGACTCCCGTGACTATACTGACAAATCACCAGACAATGATGCTGAACAAGAAAAGCCAACTCCTAGAGCTTGCATGATCTCTAATTCTACTGAAAGAGCATTCTTTAAATGTCAAAAAGAACATAAAATATCCAAGGTCATGCCCCGGGATGGAAGGATCTCCCACATGTCCCAGTGCCCAGTGATCCCCAGCACCTCCCAGCAGCACCGCCGGGACCTTGAAGGACATTCGCCACCCACACTATAGTGCATGTGCACTGAACAGTCCACACCAGACTGGACCATTGTCATTCTGGGTGTTGTCATGTGTGACCGTTTTGCAAAATGACAACACTGAGGGCCACCGAGGGCCACAAGGAGGTCTGTATCTTTTTTCCCCAACTGCACATAGATCTACAGTGATCTCAAAACAAACATTGTAAGGGCCAGGGACTTAGCTCAGTGGTTCCATTGCCTGCCTCACAAGCGCAAGGTCCCGAGTTTGATCCCTGGTACCAAAAAAAAACCATTGCAAAACAAAAAGCTCTGCAATCTAATTTCAGAGAATGCCAGCGGCCTTGGCAAAGCCCCGACTCTGCCTAGGAGGCTGAGGAAGGGGAGAGGACATCCAGGGAAGGTTTAGCCTGCAGGAGAGAGGCTGAGCTGAGAGCAAGCTCCTGCCTGCCCGGCTGGTGTCGTGTGTCTCACAGCCCTGCAGCCTGCCGAACAATTCTCTCAGAGCCCATCCTGCAGGCCTGTTATGAACAATCTCACACAGCTTCTGTGCCAGCAAGCTGGAAGCTTCACATTCCCCACCGGGCTGGAGTAGCTGGGAGAAGGTGCCACCTTGAGCAATTCCGTCATCGACAGGCACACTGGGTCCATGGTTCTGTGACTCTCTACCCAGTCAAAGCAACATATATGTGTCTCTGTCTATGACACATACTTGGTAAGGAGCAGCTAGGACTCTTGAAGGGTGTTAAGTCCACAAGCCACCACTCAGGGCTTCTCGGTCCACCTCTCATAAATGATTCCCGTGCCAGGGCAGCTCAGGGCAGGGGTAGCATCAGCCATGGCGGCTGCTCACACTGCCACACTCCAAGGGGGGTGAGGGGGCTTCATGGCTGTGCGGTGGCCTTGGCCTAATGGGACCCACCCAGGAACCAAGGCACAATGGCCTGAGGGTGACAGAACACACACTGTGCCCCACAGCCCCCATGAGGAGCCTCACATGGGAAATGAAAGGGCACTTGTGGACTCTCTGCTCTGTGACCATGTGCGTGAAGGAAGCCCGCTCCAAATAAACCTGTCATTTCACCCACAAAGTTCTGTCTGGTAGATGCTACCGCTTTAGTGAAAATCATGTCTTTCTCCAGACAATTCTCATAGAATTAGTGTAGCTGCCCCACTCCTGGGGTGGGTCTGGAACCCAAGGTCTCCTCCCCACATTCCACAGCGAAGAGTAGGAAGTAGACTTTTCCCAAATGATGCCAGGCCATGGGATGGATTTGTGGAACCTTATAAGAACCTTACAGGATTACCAGAAGTGTGAGACATTGCATAAATCAAATTAATACTTTATGACAGCAAAATATTATGATATTTTAACACCATGTTGGTGATATGGCAGATAGAGCAGCTTTGATCATTAGCATCCAATCTGACTAATACATTCTCAATCATCTGTTTTGCTCTATGTTGTTTCATTTATAAAATTTATTTAAATCTATATATTTAGTGCTACTCGTATGACAAGAATCAACATGTGTTTTCATAAAAATACCACACTGAACACCATCCAAACTGTTCTCTGTCAAGTTAGTAAGTAGTATCACAGAGTATATTCAAAGTAACTGTGCCTGTCCTATAAGTTTTAACCATAGAAATTTATACATAAACCCATTTCAAACACTATATTTGGTAGCAGCCTTATACCTGTAACAAATGAAAGTTTAATTTATTACTTAAAATGTTGTCTTTTCTCCTCCTTTTAAATTGGGAAATAATGTGCTCTTATACAATCTCATAGGTGGAAATGACCAAAGCTTATTTGCTGTCTTTTGAACTGAGAAGGACAAAAATAAAACGCATACGACACCTCCTGATGATATTAGCTATGATATTAGCTTGAACAGATGCCTTTCTTCTGTCTCTCCCATCAGCCTATTTCACACTCTTGTTGCTTTTTATTTAGAGTCAATCACAAAAATAACTCACCACGTTCCATAGGAATATGCGTACAGTTTTGTGTAACTTTCACATGACAACAGTAATGGAAGTAGTTTTCACTCCCAGGGTGAAGTAGTTGTCACTTCCAGGGTCCCTCGCCCTGCTGGTCTCCCTGCTGTCCCGTCACTCAGGCCAGGTGATTTCCCTGCCACTCCAAGTGCATTAGAAATCAGGTCTCTTTCCGATGACCACATCCCTCATGTGAGGGTTTGGATTTATGGTGAATATCAGCCTCATTATTCTGCCATTTTCTTCTTCTCTAGAGTGACCACATCTGGCAGAAGAAGGAAAAAATGTAGTTATTGAATCCAATCCAGTGTTTGTGTCTCTCACATTATCAACAAAAGTGGTCAAGAAAGGTTCCAGTTGGCCCCATGAACACATGGATATAGAAGGAGCCACATGAAGGTAAGGAATCTGTTGTATTTTTCATGCTTTACCTGCAGACAAATGTATATTTACCTAAACCTTTACCTGCTACTTTAAGGAAGCATAAAAATAGGTTTGTGAGTGATGGAGTTCTGATTTGCTAGGAGGTGCCACATCCCCTGATTTTGGAGAATAAACCTAACAGAAGTCAGAATGTGCTATCATTGCTCGATGTGGCCTCCAGGAGCCCCTCTGACCAAGCCCTGACATGAACCACGGTAACTCCATGGCTATATTACCAGGCCTGTCCACCCTTGGCACAAAAGCAAAGAGCTCACAAGAGTCAGGCCTCTGTGTCCACTCTGACTTCTACTCAGGGGCATTTCCTGCTTAAGGGGATTGAGCAGGTCTGTGACAAGGGCCTCCTTCATGGAGCAAGGGTCTCGGGAGCTGCCATCCATCACCTGGACAGACCTTCTCAGGGCCACCATGTGCAGTGACAGCCGTGCTCTCTCCAAAGCTTCAAGTTGTGGCTAAATTTCTTTTATTTAAAAAAAGTTCTTGGGTAAAACACACATAACATAAACTTTACCACTTAACCATGTTTAAGTGCACAGCTGGTGGCCTCAGACATTCTCACATGGTTGTATAATCGTCGCCACCATCTATTTCCAGAAATTCTCTCATCTTCCACAACCTCGCCTCTTACCCATTTCTCAGCAACTCTGTCCCACCCCCATCCAGCCCCTGGCTGCCACCTTCTCCCTTCTGACTGCTGCGGACACCTGGTATGAGTAGAATCAGAGCATGTGTGTTCTTTGGCAACTGGGCTATTTTCCGAGCACAAGCCTTCAATGTTTATCCATGTCATAGCGTGGGCCAGAACTTTGTCCCTGCCTTTAAAGCCCAATGATATTTAGCTGCATATCAAGGGACATGCATGTTGCTTCCACCTTTTAGTTATTGTGAATAGCGCCGCTCTGAACTTGGGTGGAGAAATACAGGTTTAAATCTTTGCTTGTGAGAATTTGCCCTGCTGTTTCACAGTGGCCACAGCATTTTGCATCCTCACCAACAGTGCCCAGTGGTTCTAATTTCCCCTCATCTAGGCCAACACCTGCTGTTTTCTGTGTGTGTGTGAGTGTGTGTGTGTAGCAGGGTACGTGTGTGTGCTTGAACATAGTCAACCTAGTGAGTGTGAAAGGGTTTCCCATTGTGACTTTTATTTGCATTTCTCTAAAGATTAGTGATGCATCTTTATCTTCTTCATAGAAATGTCTATTTAAGTCCTTTGACTTCAACAGATTTTTGTATTGTTGAACTGTAGGAACTCTTTATATATTGTGGCTATGAACCCACTCTCAGATACATGATTTGCAAATATTTTGTCCTATTTCATGGTTGTCTTCTATTCTGTAAATAGTGTCCTTTGATGCACAGCAGTTTTTGTTTTAATCTTTAGGGAGCCCAACTTTTTTTTCTTTTGTTACCTATGTTTTTGGTGCCATGTCTAAGAAATGATTACATACAATGTTGTAAAGATTTTCCTATATCTTTTATTCTGAAAGATTTTGATAGTTTTATCTCTTATGTTCAAGTCCATGGTCCATCAGGAGTTAATTTTAGTATAGATTTAAGATAAAGGTCAAAAATTGACTGTTGTGGTGCAATCCTATAATCCCAGCACTTAGGAGCCTGAGGCAGGAGGGTCACTGTGAGTTTGAGGCCAGTCTGGGCTATATAGTGAGTTCAAAGCTAGCTTGGACTACATAGTGAGGCCATGTCTCAAAAAAACAAACAAAAAGCTCATGGCCACATATGCAAATGTTCGTGTCTATCCAATTCCATTGGTCTGTGCATTTGTCTTTATGCCAATGTCACATTGTGTTGATTAATGTAACTCTGCGGTAAGTTTCAAAATCGGGAAGTATGAGATCACTAACTTTGCTCTTTTGCAACATTGCTTTCAGTTTGGGGAGGTCTCGAGATTCCATATGAATTTTAGGATAGATTTTTTCTATTTCTACAAGAAGATTCCCTTGAAATTTTGATAAGGATTGCACTGGATCTGTAGATCACATAACTAAGTCTCTTACTAGATGGAAATAGAAGTTTTCATTCTTTCTAGTAGTGGATTTCCATGTGTAGTTTGAGTATACACCATGAATGAAGTTAGATACCTCCTTTTGTTCAGTTTGAAAAGAAATTCAGATCTTTATCATCGAATTTTTCTGAGCCTAGTACGGTGAGCAATAAGCAAGACTAAATGTATAAGAATATTCAATAGAAAGTTTTCCAAAATCTGCCCTGAGGATGAAGATGCTGTTTCTATGTGGTTTCTTGAAATTCAGCAGCATCTTGAAGGCTCTTGCACTACGCAGTTGTTCCTTGAGTTGGGAGCCAGTGATGGTGGGAATGTTCTGAATGATCTCTGCCAAAGTGAACCTTTCCTGGCTCCCAGGACAGACCAGAGATGTGGACACATAGGTACTGTGGGGTGTCCTCCAAGGCCATGGTCTGTACCACCCATGTGGAGAGGCTGAGCATGCCTGATCACCCTCATGGGTCAATTTCCATGTAGTCAACGTCACATGTGTACCAGGCCTGTGTTAACTCCGCCAGGGGAGACCCCAGGATCAGAGGTCAGTGTAGGGAAGGCTGAGTGCTGTTTGAGCAAACTTGCATGGTATTATTAGCACATAAACACCAGCACATCCTTCCCCAGCCCTATGTACTGTGGCAAGAGGTCCAGGTAGGGAGGAAGGGAAGATCCCACAGGAAGGCCAGATTCAACACAAATCACTAATTCCAAGTCGCCTTTAAATTTCATCCATGAACCAAGCTTTAGAAACATATGCAAGAGTTGGCCTCAGAAATGACAGGACAGAAAACATCCCAGGTGAGAAAGCTGCTGCTCCCTGTGCTGGCTCCCATCCAGTGCTGTGGGTGGGAGTGTGTTTAGCGCCTTCCTGTCTCCTCATTCTTTCAAGCAGGTTGAACAGATCTTGGTGCCTGGGGCTCTTCTAGTCTCTGCAGATATAAAAATAAACAAGACAGGCCAGGGCCTCAAGGTGCCTGCCAGCTCTGCCACAGGAGGCTTGGAAGACCAGAAGGACCCAGAGGTGGGCACCTTCCTTGGTGCTGCCTGTCCTATCCCACCCTCTATCCGGGGCCAAGCATGCTTGCTGGCTGCGTCAGGAGCTGGGTCACAACTCATTGCATCCGCAGAGGTCTCTGGGGGGCACTGACACAGGGACGTGGTGGTACGTGGTGCTGTCCCACCCCTAAAAGATGTAGCACCGGACAGAGTGTCCCCCTCTACAAGTTTGTGTGCCTTTCTTTTTTGAGGGGAACAGGATCTCGCTATGTAGTTCGGGCTGGCCTTGAACTTACTAAATGACCCCGGTCGGCCTCAAACTCAAGGAGATCCTACTGCTTCAGCCTCCCAGGTGCTAGGATTGCAGATGTGCACCACTGTGCCTTGCTTAGCATCTCCACTTAAGAAGAACTATGAGGTTTGTGGTTATTCAAGAAATGAAAGTGCCATAGAACAAGCTTGAGATAGAGGGCATTTTTCTGTCCTCCTTTGTCCCAATTAGCCACCATGATTGCTGAGCCCCAAACACCTGTGACTCTTCTGCAGCTGGCCCTCTAGGAAATCCAATTTCCCCAAATTGGAGCCCAAAAAGAAAATCACACTGTGCATCCCATTTCCATGCTAAAGACTGCACCAAAAATAAAATCAATATCTGTTTCCCCTAAACCAGCGTGAGTGGCATTCTAAGTGGAGACTATTTTCAAGAAAAGTGGATCAGTGTCCAGAGGGAGAAATCTGCTGAAATAGGGCCGACTCTGTAAATCTGTGTTCTCTGACCCTTTGGAAAAATGCACTTAAAAATAGCTGACCATGTCGTTAGATTCAGCCCTGCAACTGCCCACAACCTTTATCTTTGGGCAAATCCCTTTGAAGTCTTCAGTTTCTTTTTCTATAAAATAGGGATACATGGGCTGTGAAAGGTCAAATGCGATGCAGTCCATGAACCCAGCGTAGACTACAAATGATAAGGAGAGTGGCTAAACACTATTACATGTTCCCTGGGTATCAAGCCTTTCAATTCCAACTTCCTCCATTCCGTCCTCAAAGCCCTATGAAGCTACTACTTTTTCTATTCATGTTTTTACCCATAATTTATAGTAGAGGAAACTAATGGACAGAGAAGTTAAATAATGTGTCTAACATTATACAGTTAGGAAGTTGTTCTGACAGTATCAATTCTGCGCAGACAGTCTAACTTCTGACTAACACTTCTGACCATGTGAGCACCCCTCACCAGCTCCACAAAGCTGTCCACAGGTGCCACACATTATTGTTACTCCTGCCTACTCCTCAATGTGTGTGATTATATTACTTATGTACATGTAAAACCTACTGTGTATATACACACAAAGAATTTACAAAACCACTAGGTTGCGGCTAAATCAAATTATTTCACTTAGCAGAGCAATGCTAGCAATACAGCTCTGAAGTTTGTTGATTTCACGCATCTTTGCCCCAAAAAGAGCCAAGGAATTTCATGTTGGGCTTTCTCAAAATCATCCTTAAGTTGTGCAAGGATGCTTTCCAGTCTTTTCCATACTAATTCACTCGTATTTCTTTAATAATAACTTTTATTATTTCATCAACCTCTATTATCATGTTATTTATTAAATGTAATGTCATAAGATATTGTGGTGGGTTAAAAATAAATACAGCTTCTGCTTCCAAGTTCCCTCCAAATAAATAAATAAATAAATAAATAAAATAAAGCTGAGCTCTGATTTTTCTGGGATTTAGGTTAGGTGACAGAAGAAATTGTATTTCTCATGACTTCCATTATTGAAGTCATGGACCACCACTCTTTGAGGAAGCAGGGTATCAGATTACTGACCCCTGTCCTCCTGCAGGGAGCATGGTGAAAACTGCACATCACGAGCTTTCTTTCCTCCCAGTGGAGGACAATTACCTGCGGCCTGTGGCATGTGGATCAAAGCAGAGCTGGGAAGTAGGCGAGGTTGTTTGAGACCATGGCTCATTGGGCAACTCAGACCTAGGGGCGGTCATATATTGTGGAGGATTTAGATAACACAGGTCCATCTAGGGACTGGAGGCAGAAGACCACAATGGGACTCACTTCTCTGCTAAGGGTGCTGGGGCAATGTGTGGAAGGAAACGTGTGAATCCCTACAGTGTGTAGGCCACAGCTGAGCCCATCTCAGGGGACAGAGTCAGGGACCTTGAGGTGCTACTTCCTCACCTAACCTGGCCTCAAGAAAGCTTCAGGCTCCCACATGCGAACATCAGAGCACAGAGGTCTCTTCTCCACATGCCCTTGGTATAGAGTTAGAGAACCTCTTAAACTCAAAAATGCCGCAAGAAGCCCACATTGTGCTGAAGCCACACATTCAAATTCAGAGAAAGGGCAAGCCACAGTATCTGTTCCTGACTCCTTCAGAATTGTTTCGTAAGTTGGATTCTTAGCGTTCACAGGCAGGCACCAAAGGTGTCCCAAGACAACCAGTGCCTGTTGTTTGGAACATCATACTAGATATCGTACATTTCTCAAAAGAAAAAAAGCCGAAGTGCTCGTTGAGCAGATGGGTGAGTGTGGTCGTTGCCCTGGTGCTGGGCCTCTCCCTTCAGCAGGCCACAGGCTGAGCTCTGTCGCAAGCCACCATGCACTCTGGATGCCCCACATCTTGGAAAATGCCTTGGGAACACATATTTAGGGGAAGTATTTGCTGAGATGTGCATCAGGACATGCAGGCTTTGCTGGGAAACTGTTCCACAGTGGTATAAGCTAAGCATAAACTTAATATTTCCTCCTTAATAATAGTCTGCATCCTTTCCATAGGTCTTAATTTTTTTTTGACAAAACAAGTGTGGACCATCTTACTCATACAGATCTACTGTTATTATTATGTTTGGAGAAGGATTAGCCTACTAAAAAAGCTGGTAACGTCTTTTATTTCAGCTTTTCATAGTTAAACTTCTTTTTCTGCAGATGTCAATAGTTCTCTTTCTGTGAAGTTAGCCAAATTTTTATCAGAAAAAAGATGATGCATTGAACTGTTAAATTCCCCTCCAAAAAATATAAAGTTGTAAGTTGTTTTAATATGGTAGGCCTTGCACAATACTTCTGCCAAAGGTACACGTGTCTTTTGATGTATAACCTTCATTGTCACTCTTAAAGAGAATTTTCATACAGTCACATTCCCTGGAAGGTTCTAGAATGGCCTTTGGAGGTGCATAGTTCAGGAGATTATCCTCAGAGGTCCTCTTTTCATAGCCTTTCAGATGCATCCTAACATGACCAGGATAAAAATCACACTAACCTTATCTATCTCACAGGTGTGAAAACCCATCAGATCTATAGCTGAGAATGAAGTTTGCCAAAGCATAATGAGCAACTATTTAAGTCATGAAAGGGTTGTTAAACGTAGATCCCATGGAAATGGAATGATCAATTCTCCCTGCACACACTGCTTTCAAGATGAAGGGGAAGAAGGTGGTGTTGGCAGTGGCTGGTTCTACACTGCACTTCTGGACCATAAGAGTCGGCCTCATAGGACAGAGCGGAAATGGGTAGCTTTAGTCACTTACTAGAAGTTTAACAAAATTTAACTAAAAAATGGGCAAAGAGCCCCAGGTGCCTCTCTGTCGCTGGTAGCCATCAGCCAGGTGACAGTGGCCATGTGGAGGAGTGACAATCATTGTTAGCAATGTGAGTACAACTTCACAAGGGTATGCCCACTCCAAGTTGTTCCACTTCTAGATGCTGTGGCACACATCCACACACTCAGGAGCAGGGTGCGAGTACCTAGCTCTCCTGAGGCTGCATCGGGTGCCACTGCCCAGCAGGACCTCGGGAAACACCTGGCATCTGTGATCTTATGCCAGCCGCTTAGTCTCCAGGCGCCTTGGTTTCCTCTTCTGTATGTCATGGATAATCTTGCATTTATATAGCCAAGAAGGTTGCACTTAGAATCGAATATACTTAAATGGCATCTGTCACATAGTAAGCCTTACAGCAGTGTGGCTATTCTTATAACGTTTGTTATCATCTTATTTGTAAGAGCAGGATATTGTAAGCAACGTATCGGTCTCCAAGTGGTTAGTTAAATAAATGATGCTGTATTCAAGTCCTGGCACATTATAATTCCTTTTGGAGGTGGTTATATGAATCTAACCTATGCTTAGATACATTTCAGGGTGCAAGGCTCTGTGTGTAGGGTTATCAGTGTGCATTTTAAGGTGTGTGCTCTTATTCCTGGATCAAGCTGCAAGGGAAGGAGGTGGGAGAGGCTGACTCCCAAGGAGAAGGAGTTTCTTTTCACCATCTGCCTTTCTTTGCTTTCCTAACACTGTGTCTGTTACATGTGCCCATTCCACTTACAGGTAAAGTTTATGTGCATATCCACCAGATACTCATGGAGAGACCATGTGCAAGCCACAGTGCTGAATCCACAAAGGTCCAAAGGCACAGTCTGGCATAGCTGTCAGGAAGATAAGGGTCCCAGGCAGGTTCAGGCGCATTCCCTAGGCTCATTGTCTGAGATAGGCCAGCAGCAGAGGCATGAAGAAGGATGGGTAGGGTGCTGTCATCAATGGCAGACCCTGGGAAAGGAGGAAGCTACCCACACACCTCAAATGCACTTGTGAGGGCATGGAGAGGGAATCTTTCACCAGCTTGAGCAAAGGCCCTGAGGCAGAAGGGCATAGTCCCCATCTGAGACAATGACAATCTAATTTCTGAGACACCATTCTCTGAGCAGGGGACAAGATGATTGCAACCGTTACTAGAAACTTGTTTAAAATGTTCTGCTTGCCCTCTTAGGAAAAATAAAAATAAAATTATGAGCACAGGCAGCGTGATCTCTACCCACAGGATAGAGAGGTATGCATTTCATTTCTCTGATGTTTCATGACCAGGTGGGTGGTTTTGATGGTGATCTGCAATTACTCAAACCCTCGTCCCCCCGCGTGTCCCGTGCACAGCTCTGCAAGGGCACCTTCCCAGGAACTCTCCCACAGGCCTCTGCCCCAGGCCCCGCTGCTTCCCAGCCCTGGGGTTTGGGAGGAGCAGCTCCGTGCAGCACAGCAGCGCCTGCCTGCTGGAAGCCTGCCCCGGAAACCACACCATCCACATGGTGACGGATGTGCTCATCTCCCACCGTTCCATGGGAGATTTACATGCATAACTCTCATTAGTGCTAATGGGAGTTTCTTGCATAAATCTTACATGTAGGAAGGTAAGCAGAGAAACCGATTTTCTTTATTCTTCCTAAGCCTTCCTGCTCAAGCTTCGTCCCTACAGTCTGGAGGCTGGCCCCGGTGTGTCATTGGGCACCTTGCTATCAAACTTGTCTCTCTCTCTCTCTCTCTCTCTCTTCATTTACATGGAAATGGACCCTAAACAGGGCTCTGAACTCACATGTTCAAACATCTCCTACTTGGGCCATCAGCCTTGCAAGCACAGATATCCAATTAGTGCAACTGATCCAACAAATTTCCCAGTGTCAGTTGTACCTGCTGCTAATGTCATTCTGTTCGGTGATAATAGGACTTGCATCCCAAAATAGAGATGGGGGAGAGGGATAGGAACACAGAGTCCTTGTTGTGAGCTGAATTATTTTTACAATACAGATACCAGGTCCTTTTGAAACTGAGAGGCCAGAGATGAAACCAGGATTGGATTTAGGAGCAGGAAGGCTGGATATGTCTCCTGCCACCCCTTCCCCAGCCTATGGAGTATGTGATTTATAATTTATAATTTAATGCACATTTATAATTCCAGTGCCAGTGTTCAGGAGACGGGTGGTTCTGCAGCAGATACTGAGATGCTAAATAGAAGAAATGTTTCCATAGGTCTAAGACGGACTGTAGCATATTTAAAGCCTATTGAACATGTTCGTGTTATTTCGTATGCGTGTCGCCTCCCCATTATTCATATCACAATCAGAGCTTTTGACCATCTGTGCTTGCAAGTGGAGAGGGGTTGATGAGGAATTTGACTGTATTTGCACTGGCAACAACGTGTCTGTGTAGCTGCTGATAAACTGTACCTTGACCTTGGGTACATGGTGACTTCCATTCAGATTGGGAGTAAAGAGTGTGGCATACAGGACCTTAATGTAAACTGTGGGACAACAGATAGGTGGATATTAACACCGGATGCTGCCCTGTGGTTGTATTATGCAGGTGGATATGGTTACTATGGTAACAAATCAGAACTCACTTGAGTGTGTACTGGTCAGCTTTGACAAACGTCTGACAAGTAAAGGAGTAGAGGTTTGTCTTGGCCCATGGTTTCAGAAGCTCCAGTCTTTGGTCAGCTGGCTGCACTGCTTGTTGGCCTGTCGCCAGGCAGAAGCATCATGGTAGAAGATAGTAGTGGAAGAAAGAGTGACCCCATGGTGTGCATTAAAATGATACAATCATTTCCCAATAAACCCATCAACTGGCAGCCTAGCCTGTACCACATGGGTTTTGGGGACATTTCAAATGCAAACCACAATAGAGTCAAACAAGACAGGGCATTAAAAAATGCATGTATATTAAGGGAACAAAAAAGACTACAGAACAACCACATTAAGAATGTCATCTAGAAAATCAGTACTTCAATGAGTTAAATTAAAAATGGAAGAAAGGCATCTTTCTGAGCTTTGGTTCTTATTAATCCTTTTCCTAAAATATTAGCATCGACCTGTGCACACTAAAATGGTAAAAAAAAGAAAAAATGTGTCTTTCTCTTTAATCAGTCATTCTTCTTTGGTCAAAATTTGGCCTGCTTTCTACCAGAGATGAATTGCAAATCAGCATTCACTTTGTCACCAATGGGCAGTTTGATCAGCTGTGCGCACCCACATGCAGGCACCGTCCCTTCTTCCAGCTAGCATCCCCGGCTCCTGCTGGGTGCAGGTCCTGCTCCAGGTGCTGTTGACAGGCAGAGAGCACAGAACAGGTGTCCCCTCCCCAGCCTCCCAGCAGAGAATGTGGGGAGGCAAGGGCAGACACAGATGGAGGGCACCAGGTAGGGACAAGGTCAGGGGATACTGAGCCCACAGCTCTGCAACCAGCAGGAGAGAAAGCAACAGGAGTGGGACGGTCAGGAGAGTCACCCTGTGTCTATGAATGTGGAACAGATACCTTGTCACATTTAATCCTCACCTCAAGCATGTACAAATGGTGACAGCTACTCTTCCCACTTCAAACATGGGAACTGTGGAGTGAAGAGACCAGACGTCCTTCCCAAGGACAGCCTTCAGACTGTCACTGCTGTCCTGTGTGGCTCTGTAGAATGACCCAGGAGTGGAGGGACAGAGAAGGATAGAGAATGGTGAGGGGAAGTGGCAGGAGAAGGCCCCAAGCAGGGAAGGAAGCTGTGCTCCGCATAGAGAAGGGGCTGCCCATGCACAGGATCAGGGGCACTTGAGGTGGTGACAAACAGGAGGGAATGTCACTTGGGAAGTTCTCTTCTAATCTGTTCCCTTCCCTGATGACATAGCAAGTTCACTATGGCAGAAGGGATGGGAAAGGGGACAGGCAGGAGAACAGGGATGTGTCAGGTCCCAGCAGGCACCATGGCACACTGGAGGCCAGCTTCCTGCTGTGAGGTCACACAGCCAGCTACAGGCACAGGACGGAGCTGACTAGGGTTCTGACACTTCCATGGGGAGCAGCTCAACATGAGAGAGCCTGGGATAACCAAGGGGTGGTGTGATCCTGACCCTAGAAAGGTCATGACCAAGGAAGGAAGTGAGGGCCTAAAGATGGTAAGGGTCAGCAAGGGGATGGCAGGGTCCTTAAGCGACATGCTGGCCCTGAAGTGGTTGCTTGAAGGATTGCTGGAGTCAGGGACTGGGAGAATGCTGGCAGACAGGAGTCAGGACACAGTGAGATATTTAAGTCTCCAGGGATGAGAGAGTGGTTGTTGTATGGCCAGGGTCTCAGCTTGACTAGGACAAGCAACAAATAAGCAGTTGAGGATCAAGGGTCCATGGTTTGGGAAGGGCAGTTAACATGAGTGTAGAAATCATCAGGAGCAGTTTTGGGGGTTGTGAATTGTGAACTGGGAGCTGAAATCAAGGAGAGTAGGTAGGTACCTGAATTTGGGTCACCTCAGGGGTGCCTGGGAGTCTTGGAGGAGCTGAGGTTCAAAGCTGGAGAGTTTTAGAGAAACACAGGGAGCATGGCCTGGAGCAAGGTGCCAGAGTGGCCCTTCCAGCTCAGGGCTACAGAGACAGAGTCAGAATGGACCCACTAGCAAGGAGGTCAGGAAGGCCAGGCCCGAGGACAGCAGCTGGGACAGCAACAGCTGCCGGTTCCAGCGGTGCTACATAATGGTTTCAGCAAAGAGGAGCAAGAGGGGGTGAGAGTCAGGCTAGAGGCACAGAGGCTCCCAGGGCACTGACCTGACGACCCAGGCTGGGAAGGGTGAAGGTCAGGTGCAGGCTGCTGGCCTCCAGGTGAGTGACAGAGTGGGACCCGCACTGGGCAGGACTAGCCTTCCCCATCATTTCTCAGCCTTTTTAAATGTCTGCCAATGGTGATAATCGATAAGAAAATAACAAGCAATGTCACAGGATTTCTGTTGTAATTTAGCACTAATTAAAGGCCATATATTAGAACAAGGCTCCTGGAAAATAAATGGAATTAGTGTGACTAAATTTAATATTTGCAGCACTGGGACTCTGAGTACAGAAATAATACCCAGAATGTAATCTGTATCACTCAAGTTGTGTTTACACAGTCTGCCATCTTCACCATGCTGCAGAGGTGGGTGCAGGGACTAGGCACTGCCATTGTCTTGAAAACAAAACTCTACCAACACACTGACTTGGGCAAGAGTCATTTGAGAAGACAGCTAGAGGTGGAGAGAAGCCCCGCAAAACCATTTCCTTGTGAGGGTTTAATACATTCATGACACAAGCAGGCTAGAAGGGAGAACAGTTTGACAGCTAGAGAATTTTTGTGCTCAAAGGTCCCGTATGGGATGGTTAAAGTAGGAGGATCTGGGCACGATGCACCTGCAGATGTCTAACTGCACACCATCTGCTATGCTGCTTGACAGAGGTACCAGGAGCCGTTCTCTTCTCCCCAGAAAATCTGCCAGGAAGCCAGTAACATGTGCCTGGGGAGTGAGCAGAGGTGAGGGAGGGAGACTCACAAATACTCTCTGCCCCAAGAGCGGGGGGTGTGGGGTTGGATAGCAGGGATTGCTCTGATGTTTAGGCATTTGATGAAAGACAAAATTAGCTTGGTAAGATGACAAGTAATGATAGCACAATTCAGTTCACAGTCAAATGACTTCCAAAGCCTGGAGCAGTTCTCCAGGAGGCTATGCAGCTGGGGTCCCACAGCAGAGTCGCCCCTCCTTAAGGCTTGAATTCCAAGAGTGACCAGGCAGGGAAGAGCAGTCTTCCTGCTTCAAAGAAGGAGATCTGAGCTGGATTTTCAGGTGACCTTTGCAAACCCCAAAGGTGGCGATTCATAGTCTTCATCAACTTCCCCTAACAGTAAATCGATGCCGCACAATCCAATTCTCACCTTTCTTTAAAGCTTCCATTTAGTTCAAAATATCAAGTTGCCAGAAACAAAATTATTAATGCACCATTAATATAGTATATCTCTACATTCACCCAGTATGTGAAACTTTTGTAGGATAAAACTTCAGATAGTTCACAAACTTACATAAATATTTTATAAGCAAACAGTTTTCCAGAAAAGGCAGTATGATAAAAACCTATGTTATTCTTCACCATGACTTTTCGCCTTACTTGACTGTTTCTATTTTTCCTCCTTCTAAGCATATTGGTTGCTATGGAGATGGTGTCAGCATTGGTAATCTCACAAATGCAATAGAAATAAGTTCATCACTGATAGGTTTTTGACCTGAAATTAATATAAGGATAAGTAAAACAAAGGAAGATAGCAATTCCCTAAGAGGAAATACTTTTTCAATAATTTCCCCCTAAATAACCAGCCTGAAACAATGATTTATTCTTCAGGAACTGTCAGAAAATAAGATACGAGTATTTATTCCAAAATATCACATTTCTAATTTTCCCTGAAAAGAGGCCAAGTGATTCTTTATTTATAAAATCATATTAATTCTCATACAGAAAATGTGGATTTAAAAATTCATTTGTCTGTTTAGGGCTTTTGTATTCTCTTGATTCAATTTTCATAGGTCACAAGTAGCTAGAAATTTATTCTGGATTTTTTAATTTACTGGAATATAGGTTTTTCCTTAATGATTCTCTGGATTTCAGTTGTATCTGTAGTCATAAAAAATTTCGTTCTTTAATCTCTAATTTTATTGATTTGCCTCTTCTATTTCTTTATAGCATTAATTTCAGCTTACATCTCTATTATTTCCTTCCTTCCACTGCATTTGAGTTTGGTTTGCTCTTGTTTGGCTACTACTTTAAGATGTATCATTGGATTATTTATTTGAGATCATTCTGATGTGGGTACTCATAGCTATAAACCTCCCTCTTATGTTAGTTGCTTTTTGCTCATTGCTGAGACAAAACACCCAACACCCAAAGTTAAAGGGGGAAAGGTTTGTTTGGCTTACAGTTCATAGAAGTATCAGTCCATAATTGGCTGGCTCCAAGGCAGGGGGGCTGAGGAACCACAGATCATGGCGGTGGAAAACAGCAAAAGCAACAAGAGAGTTTAACAGTGTCTTTCTGTCCCTTTTATCTTATTCAGACTAACAGGATCAGAGCGAAGCCAAACCAATCACTCACATGTAGTGGCTTAGTAATCACATGCCCTTAATTCTAGCATCATACACTCTAGATTCAACCACCTCCAAAATAGCCCCACGTTATTCACATGAGGCTTTGAGGGGATATCTAAGCACAAGGCATAACACCTCTTAAGACCCTTCCCACAAATTCTGGTATGTTGTGTTTCCATTTTCATTTAATTCTAGAAATTTTTAAATCCTCCTTCCCAGATTTCTTTAAAGACGTGGTGATTACTCAAAAGTACATTGTTTAATCTCCATGTGTTTGTGTACTTTCTGTGGTTTCTATTGTTTTTATTTCTAGTTAAATTGCATTATAATCTAGTAAAATGCATCAATTATGTCAATTTTCTTGCATTTGTTAACACTTGATTTGTGGGCTAACTCATGGTCTGTTTTGGAGAAAGTTTCATGAGCTGCTAAAATTAATATGTATGTCACTGTGGTTGAATGAAACATTGTAGATATCTGTTAGATCCATTTGATCTATAGTGTAATTTAACTCTGATGTTTCTTTTTTGGTTGGTTTGTTTGTTTGGTCTGGATGACCTCTTTTATAGTTTGATGGGAATCCATCTGCCCCTTTATGTCAGGTAGTGTTTGTTTTATGAAATTAGGTGTGCCAACAGTAGATGCAAATACATTTACTATCATTATATCTTCTTGGTGGATTGTTTCCTTTACCAATATATAGTAACTTTTGTGGCTTTTGACTAGCTTTGATGTGAAGTTGCTTTGTTGGATATAAGCGTATCTGCTCCTACTTGTTTTCAGGTTTCAATTGGTTGGCAAATCATTTTCAATCCTTTCAATCTGTGCGTGTCTTTATGGGTGAGGTATGTATTCGGCATTTATTTGGATTTTGCTTCTTAGTCCAATTTGTCAGTCTATGTCTCTAAGTTGGATAACTTAGACCATTTTCTTTCAGGGTTATCATTGAAAGGTATGTACTCTTTCGTCTACTTTTTTTTTTTTTGTACTGGGGACCAAACTTGTGACCTTGCAATTGCGAGGGAGGGAGTGGAACCAATGAGCTAAATCTCTGGCCCAAAGAAACAGTTTTGTGTTTTCTTTTCTTTTCTTTTCTTTTCTTTTCTTTTTTGGTGCCAGGGATCGAACTTGGGACCTGTCTTATTCTATGTGTAGAGTCCTTTTAAGAATCATTTGTAATGCTAGCTTAGTGGTCATGATTCCTTTAGTTTCTGCTTACCTTGGAAATTCTTTACTTCTCCTTCAACTCTGAAGAATAGTATTGCTGGCTAGAATAATCTAGTTTGGGAGTTCTTTTTTTTCAGTGGTTGAAATACATCATTACAGTCCCTCCTGGTCTTTAGCGTTCCTGCATAGAAATCTGCACTTATTCTGATGGGGTTCCCATTATAAATGACTTGACATTTCTCTCTCGCAATTTTAATATTCTTTGTGCTAAATTTTTGGCAAATTTAACTATAAGATGTTATGGAGAGGTTTTTTTTGCTGGTCATGTCTGCTTGGGGTTCTAAAGGCCTCAAGTATATGAATGTTCACTTCATTCCCAATATTTGGTAAATTTTCTGCTATTATTTCACTGGATATGTTCTCTATGCCATTAGCTTGTAGCACAAACTTCTTCCTCAAGACTTGTAACTTTTAAGTTTGGTCTTTTAATAGATTCATAGATTTTTTTCTCCTTGTTACCATTTGAATGTTCTAGTCCATTCACTTTGTCTTCAAGCCCTGGTATTCTTTCTTCAGCTTGATCTACCCTACTAGTGAGGCTTTCCACTAAAATTTTCTTTGGCTTATTAAGCTATTAATTTCTAATATTTCTGCTCATTTTTTTCAGAATCTTTTTATATTAAAATGTTGTTAATATCCCACGTTATTTTTCTTATTTCATTCAGTTGTTCATCTGTATCTTCTTTGAGTTTATTGACCATTTTTATAATCATTCTTTCAAATTCTTTTTCTGGTATTTTGTCCTCTTTGTTATCATTGGGATCCATTACTCTAGAAGCATTAACTTTTGGAGGGGTCATATTGCCTTACTTTTTTCTTCTTCTTAAGTTTCTACTTTGCAATTGCACATATTCAGAATGGTGTTCTTTTACACTTTTTCGTGAAGTCCTTCATGAGCAGGCTTCTCTTAATGTTAGGTTCCATGATATCAGCCTATTGTATAGTTTGCTTGAGTTTACTTCTAAGTAGATTTGAAACATTTATAGTTAAGTAGATACACATTGAGGCCATAATCTTAAGAGAAATAAATA
>NW_004624846.1:6086308-6347111 GCF_000247695.1 Heterocephalus glaber
TTTTGTTGCCAGTTCAGAGAGTCCAGGTGGTTGAGTATCAGATTGTTCCATCTCGTTTCCCTTTGGGGTTTCTGTAGGTGATCCAGATGTCTGTTTTTGAGGCTTGTTTACATATCTTCTCATTTCCACGTTGGGGGGGGGTGCTTCTGGCACCTGCGCGGCTCACCTTCTCTGCCCTAGGAGCTTGGGATGGGGGTGAGGGAGCTTCCTTCCAGGTTCTGGGGCCAGCTCACCTTCTCTGCCCCAGGAGCTTGGGATGGCAGTGGGGGAGCCTCCTTCCAGGTGCTCAACCCTAAATTTTAAGAAAGATGTTATCTGTGTGCTGTGCCAAGCGACAGAGACTCAGTGGGGAACAACATGGATACAGTCCCATTTACCATGGAACTTAGAGTCTAGAGGGGCAGATGGCAGAAACCAAAAAATGTGCACATAAGACAATGGCAAACTGCAAAAAGTTTGAGGAGCAAAGTGTAGATTGAGAAAAATACTAGCAATAGCACATCCAGTCTTAGTGAAGTGATGTGGAAATGCTTCTCCAAGGAAAATAGCAGGTGAACTGAGAATTAAAGAAATTGGCTCAAAGTAACATGATGGGAAAGTAGGTCATGGTGGAAGAGAGGAAATTGGAAAGACTCTGAGATGGTAGTGGGTGAGGAACTTTTGCTGGAGTTCAGTGGAGACAGGATACCAGGGCACAAAATAAGAACAAAGACAAAGGGAGAAGCCAACCCATGCAGAAGTCTGTAATAGAACACTTCTACATTTATTTCAAGTACAATGGAAAGCACTGATAGGTTTTTAAACAAGAAAACCCCTAAAGCATATTTAATCATCATCTTAAAACTTATCAAGGGCTAGAAGGAAAATGGAGAAACCAAACAAGATGTGGCTTCATTAATCAGATGAGTTTGGACTGAGATGACTGTATTGAAGAAGAAAAGATTCAAGATTATGTTAGGACTAAAATCATAAACAAGTGTTGACTTGAGAGGCTGAGAGGAGGGAAGAATGGAGGATGCTCCTGTCTCTGATATGAACAGCAGTACAGAGGAGACCCTGTTCCCTGGACAAAGACATTAGCAGGGAGCAATTGTGGGGCACCAGTGGTGAGCTCCTCTCTAGTCCTATTAAGTTTGGGTATTTACAGAGATGCCAAGTGTTCTGAACCCTGCTTTCAGGACATCCCTTAACATCTGGACCCAACTTTCAGGATACAGCAGAATACATGAGTTGAGTTGATACCACCATTCTCTCCTGCGTTCATTTCCACTTGGTAGCTGTAGGACTTCCAGAAATCCCAGAAAGAAATTTTAATAATCAACAAGAACTTGAGGAGAAACATTAAATGACTCATATACTGTTATAAAGCACCTGAAGGAAGAGTCTGAACCAGAACCAGGGCTGTTGGCTCCCAGCCTGGTGTGTTTTCCCCACCTGGTTTCTGACAAAGCCACCACATGTATTTGTCAGGATTCAGCTGACCCTCTGTGGTGTGTCCATTCTTATTACCATGGCTGGACTGGAACTGAAATGCAAATGGGACCTCTTGGTGTGAGGTCTCAGCCTTCCTCACAACACTTCTCACAGGGGAGCCTCCACAGCAAAGGCTGCCCTCCTCAGGGGCTGCTGGGACAGCACAGGGTCTTTCGGCCATTTCTGAGTAGGGACAAAGGAGCTGGGAGTGTGAGTCATCTTTTCCAGAGAGTTTAACAGAGCCCTCCTCATTCCCTAGCATTTCTATTAGAATATAAAGACCTAAACTCAAATTTCTTCAGAAATGTGAAACCTAGCATTGCTCTAAAGTCCTCATTCCTGATGTCACCTCCAAATATTGAAAAATGTGAGCATTTCATCATGGCTGGAGGATGCCCATTCTTCTCCAGCATCCTGTCTGTCTGTCCTATGATGGGACCTGGCAAGGGAACAGATGGGTGCCTCTCTCCTCCTACAATCTGTGCTGCTGCTTCCCTGGGTGACCATGGAAATGTCACCTTCTCTCTGCAGTCCTCACTTTCTTCTCTCAGTGTAAAAACAGGTGGTTCAGTGAATCTACTTTCCTCTCCCTCACCTTGGCTTCTCCCATGTTGTCTGAATGCTGTGTCTCCATGTTACACCAGCTGTGGGTTCCTGAAGACATTGGACGATCCTAGAGGTCCTAGCTAGGCTCCCAAAGCTCAATGATATTGACATGCCATATTTCTAAATTTATGGAAAAAGGAACTTTCATTTCTGAAGCCAAGATTTGCTTGGAAATTTTAAGAGGCATGCTGTTTCTTAGAGCTAGAGGTGAAAGACACGTCATTCCAGAAAGTTCCACCAAAAGAGAGCAGTGTATAAACTCAACATGCCCACAAGTACCACTGGGCCAGGTAACTTCTAGGGACCCACTGGCCCAGCCCTGCTGGAACCTAGTACCCTGAGACAGGCATGATGCTGCTGGGCCACTGTGACAGGACCTGAGCTCTCCCTGTCACTTTCGTACTTCCTGCTGAGGACCCGCCCATCTTCGCCCCAATCAGGCATGCAATTGGTTGGTTTAGATGTTTGTTTTGCTTCCTGTTATCTTGTTTTGGATTTTGAGTTTGAGTATAATTGCAACAGGCCACACTACCTTTTTAAAAAATTTATCCACTCTGCAGGTTTAGGAGCTGGGTGACTTGAAAGTTATATGGAAATGTATGGAAATGAGCACACTGATGTCCCTGAGCCCTTGCATCCACCACACTGCTGAGTGTGTGGGTTGTCACCCTGTCATACACGGGTCTGTCCACTGGGAGCTGGTGACCGCACACAGATTCACTCGCCCGCTGATCACTTTTCTCAAGAGTCTCAAAATTTTCCTGTGCCTTTCCTGTTGATGAGAAAGTCATACTGGGATCTCCTGACCTGTGGCTTTCCCATATAGGTTTCTTACATGGCTGGTTGTGAAGCTCATTTCCATTCCTGTGTCCTTGCCTGTCCTCTTGTGCAGATCATCATGCTAGTGGCACAGCCTGTTAGGAGCTAGCAAAACCCCTACCAGCAGAGCCCAGCCCCCCACTCCATCCAGAGCCTCTAGACCTCAGCATCCTTCATGCTGGGTTCGTGCAAAAGATTTCAGGAACAAAAATGCCCTCTGGGAAATAAATGATGGTACACAAGGTGACCAGACCATGGTGCAGGCAATAAAGACAGGGCCAGCCAGTGGCTCACAAGATTGTCCATGGTACAATGATGAGGCTGGACTCAGGTAGCCAAGCTGAGCAGGTAGAACCTAGCAACAAGATGCAAGTTGCTTCCACTCAAAGACTGAAAAGAATCCAAACCTTACAACTGGTTGGAAATAGGAAAGAAGCCAGGTGTGGTGGCTCATGTAATCCTAGCCCTGTGGGAAGCTCAGGCAGCCTAGGCCACTTAGCAAGACCCTGTCTCCAAATAAGAATTAAACTCAGTGTGAAGTCTCAGGATTCAACCCCCAGTACTGTAGGGAGGAGAGAAAGAAAGAAGGAAACAAGGAAGGAAGGAAGACAAGAAAAAAGAAAATGAAAAAGAGAAAGGGAAGAGTCAAAGATGACTTCCTGGTATCAAAGAATGATGACCCAAAAAATAAGCATGACATTGACAAAAGTAGTGAGTGGGACTTGGTTACTTGGTTGGTTGATGGAGAAAGAACCCGGGTGTGAGACCCCACTGAGGTCTGGTGGGGAGCATGGGCTGACACTTGAAGTTTGAGATAGATGTTTTGATGAAGAAAATCCAGGCTTAGTGCTAAAGCTTTTTTGAGTTGTTTAATTAGAAAGGAAAGTTAAATTCATGCCATAAATGAAATTTCCAAGGATGAAAGTGAAGATTCTGAAGAGAATTTTGGGAACATCTTAATTTGGAGAGGAGGAGAGTAGAAAGAATTATTTGGCAATCATGGAAAGAATCACCTGAAACAGAGGAGGACAGAAAGTAAAGACCAGTGGAATGACCAAGCTGATCAAATACCACAGGAAGAACAAAGCAGAATAAGAAAGTGTTCCTGGGTTTGGTAGATTTGGGTGACTTTTGAGAAAATAATTTTAGTAAGAGTAGTGGCAGAAGGTAGATAAAATATGTTAATTTTTAGATTATAGTCATGATAAAAAAAATTCAGAATTATTTGAAATTGGCATTTGTTTTCAGGGAAGTATTTTAAAATCCATTTAAAATGTCTTCTCAGCAGAGAATCCAAGTTTTCCAGATATAAAGAAAGCAAGCTGACAAAATAATTCTGCCCTGAATTTTTGTTTTAATCAAGGGGGCTTTAAAATTGGTCTATTTTTAAAGGTACTGAATGCCACAAATTATGTGTAATCTTATCACTGCTTTATAACTGTCCCCAAAGGGTCGTCTCACCTCAGGAAAAGTTTCCTATTGACCTTAGTCTTTGGGTGACAGTGAGTTAATGGGGTGCAGACACCCCTTATCAAAGGGCCACATAGGTGGTCCAAGCCCTGGACTTAGAAAAGGGAGAACTACTCGGAGGGTAGAGGAAGATTCATCAAGCAGCTTTTCGGCTTCCTTCCTATCCGACAGCTTGGTACTCTGAGTTTCTGGAGAAAGCCCAGGTTCTCAGTGCTAACAGGGAAGGACTCCAGTTCTGGGCCTTCCAAGATCAGGAGGAAGGATCCCAGGTGTCACCTCTCTGGGTCCCTCTGAGCAGGTGCTGAGACTTTCCCTTCTATACCCTCTTTTTTTCCCCAGCAAGGTACCCTGTACCTTGTCATTGCCTAGGGAACAGATTAAAATAGTCTGACTCAATTTCCAATCTGTTTCTAGTCCATGGCTATGGCTTTGCCCCACGCCACTCCCTTCTGACACTCAAGGATTTATTAGAGAAGTCAATACGCTTGAATATTTACTGCTTTATTTTGACTTTGGATTCCACCTGGAGGGTCAGTGGTGTCCATCTGACAGGAAATGGGCACTTTCACAACTGCCTAGTCCCTCTGCCTGGTGGACTATGCCAGGGCGACAGGCCATGCCTAGCATGTTACCATGACCACTTGACCTTCACCGCCATCCAGATGCCAGATCCCTCAAAGAGGCCATATTGAAAGTCCTGATACCAGACCATGATAAAGTAAGAATGGTTCATGGTATTGAGCACCTTCCTAGGCAGAGCCTCTTAGAGAGTTGGCAGACAAGATCACTGCATTTTGAGGGCTTCTATAACAAGCTCATAGACAGAGACTCAAACAATACATGCTACTCCATACAGTTCTGGAGTCAGAAGTCCAAGATTCTGGTGAGGAACAAATTGTCCCAGGTCTCTCTCCAGCTGCCTGTTCCCAGAAGTCTTTGGCATTCCTTGATCTGAAGAAACATCCTTGGCCTAGACCTTCGAGTGGCGTTCTGCCTGTGTATGTGTGTCCACATTTCCTTTTTGTGAGAACATCCACCATATTGGAGTATGGTGTATACTTCAGTATGACCTCATTTAACTAATTACATCTGAATTAGTCTTGGTTCATTTGTTCTGCTTCAACAAAATATCTGAGTCTGGAGAATTTACTAGAAATACAAATTTATTTTCTCACAGTTCTATACACTGGAAGATCTAAGATTAAGACACCAACATAACTAGTGTCCAGAGAAGGCTGCATCCTCCGAGGGCAGGAGGAGCCCTGTGTCCTCACATGGCAGAAGGTGGAGGCTAAAGGAGCTCCACTATGTGACCAAGCCATCTCCCAGATGCCCCACCTTTCCATACCATCCTGTTGGTGATTAGGTCCCACCATGAATTTCAGAGAGAACATCATGTTCCAACCATAGCAGACTCTATCCTAAATTAAGGTCATGTTCTGAGTTACTGGAGTTAGGATTTCAAAATAAGAATTTTTGAAAAACAAATTCAACCCACAACAATTTCGTTGGGTGAAACATAACATTGGCAAAAAGTTGGTATCATTCCTTCAGCAGTGCGGCAAGCTAACCCAACACATTTCCAAGATGTTTTCCTTTGGAGATGATGGAAAAAATTACCCAATTTTAAGTCCAATGAGTGGATCCTGGTTGTGAATGACATTTGATGCATTGGCCTCCAAGTACTGCTGCCCAATTCCTGGGTCGTCGTGGTCCTTTAAGATGGAATGGCCCTATTGGTATTTATTTCCAGGTGAGCAGATGATTCATCTTCTGCCATATTTGACCAAGTAAAGTATATCAAATTGCAGGCTTAAAAATAATTATTTTGAGGTAGGTAAAAATTAATTGACAATATACATCACCATATTGTATATTTTTCTGATCCCAGAGAAGGTCTGAGAGGTTAACAGTTGCAAAAGAAAAGACGGGGGTATCTCTTGATACCTGTCCTATCATCATTTAACAGTTGAGTTGGTTCCCATTTACTCAAAAACTATTCCAAATCAGTACTATGGCACTGTGAGTCTGCTAAGAAAGAACTACTCTCCCGAAAAACAAGGAGCATTTCAGTTTGTGTAGGAAGACACAACCCAGCGTAGAGTGCCACAGACTGTTTGTCAGACCATGTGGATGTAGGTGCCAGAGCTCGCTGGGACAATGTTTGCAGAAAGAGTGCCACTTGTTCCCTGGCAGAAATCCTCACCCAATTTGGAAGGCATCCTACATAGTATGAGTAAACGCATGCCTGTGGGGTTGCCAGGTTAAAGTAAGGCCATATTGAACCAATATTCTGAGGCAATTCCTTTGGCAACCAAAGACAGTGCCAGCATGTTCAAGGGAAATGAAGACAGCTGCCTGAAAGTTTCCCTCACACACACAGCTCTGAGGGTCTTAGTCCATCCTGCACATGCTTACACTCCACACATTTTTGGAACTGCTACTTATTTTCATGAATGTCTGTTATGTCAATAGAGTCCTGGTCAGAGGAGGATCTCCGTGGACTTACACGGTTAGTGAATGCAAACCTAAGTCGCATTCCTTGCCCTTCCCCAAGCATCTGAGGATCAGCCGGGTCTCAGAATGGGAAAAAAGAGCTATTTTCTAAGAAATATGTCCCCAACTACTGGTGCTCCCCACCATCTCTTTTCCAGATGAAACCTGCAAAACCAGGCAGTAGGGGTCTGTTTATAAATAAATTCTATCTCTTGCTCCCCTAGTTAAAGTCTTATAATTAGTTCTGCACAGATGAAAACAACACTGAGATTCCACCTCACCCCAGAAAGAATGGCTGCTATCAAGAAATCATCCAATAACAAATGCTGGTGGGGGTGTGAGGAGAAAGGAACCCTTCTCCACTGCTGGTGGGAGTGCAGACTGGTGCAACCACTGTGGAAATCAGTATGGGGATACCTCAGAGAACTAGGACTGGAGATCCCATTTGACCCAGCTATTCCCCTGCTGGGTATCTTCCCCAAAGAATTAAAAGAATCGTGCCACAATGATATATGTGCACCCATGTTTATAGCAGCACAGTTTGTGATAACTAAAGCTTGGAAACAGCCCAAGTGCCCATCAGCTGGAAACTGGATAAAGAAGATGTGGTTTTTTTATAAGGTAGAGTACTACTCAGCCATAAAGAACAAGAAACTACAGACATTTATAGCTAAATGGATGCATATTGAGGCCATACTCTTTAGTGAATTAAATAGGACACACATGTGTAAATACAGAATAGTTTCTCTAGTGTGAGAAACTGAAAGTGTAAAATGAGTAATTGATAATTTGAAATAGGGAAAGGTCCAAAGGTGTAGGGGTAGTGGGAGGGGAAGGGGAAAGGAAAGAAGGGAAAGGAAAAATTGTGATAAAAGAAAAAAAATGGAAACGAAATCTATGTAAATAGGGAAGGGTGAAGGGGGTGAAGGGCACACAGGTAATGGGGAAAAAAATAAGAATCAAGATACATCATGTACAGGTACAAGCACCCAATGATAAATGTAAATGTATTGTATACCTAAAATGTACCAATAAAAGAATTTAAGAAAAAAAAGTTCTGCACACTCAAAATAAACTCTGAGCCCCATACTAGGGCATCAGAAGCCCAAGTGGGCATGACCAGGCATGCTTTTCAACACCATCTCAGGATGCTCACTCCTCACACTATGCAAGCCCAGGCCATGCCTCCTTTCTACCCCTGTAAACCACTCTTCACTTGTGAGCTCTGGGCTTGCTGGGTCTTTACTGTGGAATTGCCTGTGCTGGCTTTCAGCTGACCTGCTCCTTCCAGTGGGACCCAAATGTCTCTTCTTGTCTTAGTTCCTTCCTCACTGCTGGCACAAAATACCCAACAACCACAATTTATGGAAGGAGAAGTTTGTCTGGGCCCATGGTTTTAGAGGTTTTGATCCATACTCTGGCTTCAAGGCAGAAACAACATGGCTGAGGAGCACAGCAGAGGAGAGCTGCTCACATCATGGTAGCCAGGAAGCAGAAAGAAGGGTGGATCCAGAGAGAGAGAGATACAAGATTCCAGGTCTTGCCCCCAGTGACTTGGCTCTCGGGACCAAGCCCTGCCTCCTAATAGCATGTTCAATTATGATCTCCACGATCCAGTCACCTTCAATCCGTGAGACTTCTAGGGGGACGTTCTAGATCTAAACCATAATACATCCTTAGAAAGCCTTTCATCTATGCCACAGGGTCATCCCTCTTCGAGGGTCATCCATATTCACTGATGCTGTGAGAATATAACCTTCCCAGGGTACCCAGGGCTCCACTACAGTGGCTAGGGGAAGCTGACCAGTGGAGGGGTCCTTCAGCTGGGAGGGGCTACCCAGGGCAGCAGTGCTGCACTAATTGTAGCTATGCTAACCAGCTAGGTTCCCACTCTCCCTAGATCCCAAATAAACTTGAGGTAATTGAAGATGTATATTTTTTAAATCAAATGTTATTTTGGAGAGAAGGAGGTACAGTATATCATTATTTTGGAGATAATGTTATTTTATTAGGAGATAAGAATTCAGAGAAAATCCTAGATTATGTCTTTCACCTTGGAGTAGAAAAAACCTTAGATACAAAATGAAAAGTAGACTGCATGGAACTGGGAGTGGTGGCACACACCTGTAATCCCAGCACTCGGGAGGTTGTATCAATTTTAGATTTGGGGAGACTAAAGAAACTAAAAGTCACTTGAAGAGGTGGAGAAAACCAAGCTTTATTAAACTGGCTGGCCCAGAGGAGTTAAACACTCCAAGTTCTGAGCCCTGAGCATTGGGGAGAGGGAGGTTTTATATTTTAGTTTAAGTTGGAATGGGCCAGGGGTGACCAGAGTGGAATTTTACAGAAGCAGAAGTTTAGCAGGTTTTGTTATGTTCTGAGGTTGAGGGTTGGGGGATACAAAGCAGAAGTTAACAGGAGCATTCTGTTGTTACGGCAAGTACAAAACATTACTTACTGGGAGGGGTCATGGGAGTGTGGCACCTGGGTGTAGCAGAAACCAAAGAGTTTGTCGTCTCAGTGTTGGGGATTTAATTTTTCTGTATGGGGGAGGCTGAGTCAAGGAGGATCACTGCAAGTTCAAGGCCAGCCTGGGCTACATACACAGTTCAAGGCTAGCCTGGAAAACGTAGTAAGGCCCTGCTTCAAAAAAAAAATGTATAAAAAAAAGTTGATGAATATAACCATATCAAAGTATAAACTTTTGGCACCAGAAAAGCATATGAGCAAAGCCAAGAAGCCATTGATAAGCTGGGGGAGGAAATATTTGCTGCATGCATAATACGAAAAGATTAAATATGCAAAGTGGATACTTATATGAACAATGTAATCAGAGGGTGACAGGCACCATTAGCAAAGTCACAGAGAAGGAAGAAGAGCTAGCAGAGGCAGCATGCTCAGACACAAGTTAGCACAGTCAGGCTTTGGCATGGGTCTTGAGGTGTGACAGCATCGAGTGTGATCAAGAGTACAGATGGCCAGATGTCACGGGGGTACAGCAGGACCAACGGAAGAGTTCACTTCATGGAGGGAATGGGATGGGAAGGCTGGCCAGAAGGCACTGCCATATCCTGTACAATGTCTGACCATACAGTCCCAACAATATGTGTATGGTCACTTAACATCAGTGCACTTGGGTCAGAACCTTGGCTTGGATGCCAAAACTGATCTCTTGGCCAAAGTGGCCTTGGCCATGTAACCTGACCTTGCCTACACATCCAGTACTCATTCCTTCCTGTGAGATCCAGGAGTGATCCCTAGTCTGGAAGCCAGCAGAACCTGCAGTACTGGACGGGGGTGATGGCTCCACCCTGAGTCAAACTCTCCTCTCCTCCTACTTAACTGACAATACCTCTGTCTGGCACATGTAACTTATCCAGGCGAGGGGTCGGCAGATCCAGGGCCCTCCCAGGAGGTGCCCTGTCTCTCTGGAACTGGGCATCAAGCGGTCATCTGTTCTAGCCTCTGTACAAACATCAGGCTTATCTCTGGGGGCCTGCTGGAAGCTCTCTACCAGGACAGTGAGACAGGAGGCTCTGGGAAGTTCTGGTCCTGCTTGGGCCTCTTTCTTACCTCTTGGGGTTTTGAAAGACAAATACCAGCTCATTAACCCTGCAGGTGTGCTTGGCAGTGTAGAAAGCTGTGGCAGAAGACCGAGTAGGATAAAGTGCCACAGAGTGGGCACAGGGAGTAGAGAGGCGGTCACCAAGGACTTCGATCAAGGGGCACAAGATTTCCTTCCATAGGAGGATTGAGTCCAAAGATCTATTGCCCCGCATGATGGTCATAGCAACACACTGTGTATTTCAAAATTGCTAAAAGGTTTCAACACCCTCACCACAAAAAAGAAATGGGGGTGAGGTGATATGAATTTGATGGAATCGTCCTACGATGTATATGTAGGTCAAAATGTCACACTGGACCCCACAAATGCACACAGTTATTATGTTGTTCATTAAAAATAAATTTATTTGAGGGCCGGGGATTTAGCTCAGTGGCACCTTGCCTGCCTTGCAAGTGCAAGGTCCTGAGTTCAATCCCCTGAACCAAAAATAAATAAATAGATTTATTTATTTGAAAAGGCCAAACTTTCTGTCTATCAAATAAAAGCCCCAGTATGAGATCGACATCAGAATCTTTCTGGCCTGGAGATTTTGTGCCACTAAAATGACATTCACCTTGTATCACTGTGTTTCCCTGGTGCTGCCTATGAATTCGTCACAGAAAATAGGCTGTGCTCACATGCCCATGTGTGCACGATAAAGACACAAGTGGAGAGGAATCAATCTGATTTGGAGCATGGGTGCTTATGTACAGGCACAAGCAACAAATGTCTGCTTGCCTTAGATTCATGTGTTCTCGATGCTGCCACTTGGAGAAGACAGCACGTGGACTCTTTAGGGGTGCAAAACTTTGAAGAATACACAATAAATAAATGCTCAGCTGTCACCCAGGAACAGAGCATTTGCACACAGGAGGGAACTGGGAACACAGCAGGTCTCCATGTTCAATGGACTCTAGCAGGTCTCACACAACACCTTCTGCATTGTGAAACACTTTGCTCCTCAGATAGACAAGGATTTGCAAATATGTCCAAGGTCGGCCTGGAGAAGGACACTCAGGTGTCACTGTTTAGACTGGGTCCCCTTCATCCATCCTTTATGCCCTTTCTCCCAAGTAGCACCAGTCCTGCATTGAGAGGCAAGTGCAGGGACGAGGTGCCATGCTGGCCTTGGTAAGACATCCAGAAGGAAGGTGGACTCTCATTAGCAGCCACAGCACCTGGACACAAAGTGACATCAGCCAGCAGCCTACCAGTTCCAGTTCTTGATCAGTGCTCAACCAAGGTCACTGAACTTTGCCCTCTGCTAAAGCGTAAATAAACTGAAAAGAAAAATTATGGTCAAACTCTTCCAAGTGTAGCAGCCTCCCTCAGTCCTGAATGAGACACTATTCTTAAATGAGTCAAATGAAACTTGGGGTCCTGGAATTAGCAAAGAAGCATGGGCAACTTTTATTTATGGAAGATCCAATGTTTTCCAAAGTAAGCATGCTCTGTAGAATCTTTATCCTAGGGTTGTTTAAGCTCCTATTGCATTAAAAAAAATAGTTCAGTTGACAGTTAAGTTCAGAATGTCAGCAAAGCCCATTACTTTTTTCTACTGAAGGAGTCTTTAGGGTCTTTAAGAGTCTTTGTGTGTCATTAATTTCTAAGAGGGGGATAGGTGTGCAGTCTTTTGTACATGTGTTTGTCTGAGTGTGCAACTTGTTTCCCTGTGACACAGTGATTAGTGGAATGACTTTGGAAAATGCAGATAGGAATTCTAGGGAATTCTGATTTGTACTGCTTGGGCTTATATCGTTCCTGAAAAGTCGGTTCCAAGCCAAGTCCCGCAACTTTCCTAGAACACAAGTGGGCTGCAGGGAAGGTGGGTTGGAATCGGAATTCTGCCTTCTAGTAGCAGGATAATTCCTACAGCTTCCTGCTGATGGAACTAGAGGAAGTAGCATATAAGTGTATAATATATATTTTAAGCCTAGCATGCATATAAAATAAGACACACAAATGTTTTCACTCTTATTTATGTCCTCTGTAAAAACTAAGTCCTAACTGTAGAAAACAATGCAAAACTCTCTGGTATCGTTAGATTAGCATTATTGAGAAAAGGAAACTAGCAAGTGAATCTCTCTTTTTACTTGGAATTTATTATTAGCCAGAATGTTCATTCAACGTTTGAGGGCCATCTCAAAACCCGTAATATTGTCGTCACCAGTACTGGCTTAGGAGTGCAACTTAACAATGGTAGAGAAGGGCCAGGATTTAGCTCGGTGGTTCCACCACCGCCTGCCTCACAAGCACAAGGTCCCGAGTTCAATCCCCTGTACCAAAAAATACACACACAAAAAAAACCAATGGTAGAGAAAGTTTGGAGGCTAAAAAGCGCCTATTCCAAAATCACACCCTGTGTGATAGGTGTTAACATCTGTATTTATTTCTTGCTAATCTTTGCTCATGTCCATCATGAGTTTTGGTTATAATCATATTACAAATATGATTTTACAAGCTCTTCAAAATTACCACATCAACACTTACACATCACCCCGGAATCTTCATGGAAATGACTTGGTTTTTTTGGAGAAGAAAGACACATCTGTTGGGCACCAGTTGTGTGCTGGGTATTTGGTGCATTCCCTTGCTCAATACATGGAACAACCTAACAAGGAGGTATTGTGATCCCCACATTGTAAGGGTGGTCTGGACTCAAGCACTCAAGTACAGGCAAGGAGATTCTGCAGGGACCGGGCTGCATCTCAGAGCATCTTTGTCCTATAAAGTCTGTGGTCTCCCTACTCATCCTGGGGGGTAGGTTTTCCACCCAACATTTAGCCTGCCCTGCATTTTGGTTTTGTTTTGACACTGTCTCACTGTATTTTCCAGCTTGGTCTACAATTCACTGTGTAGCCAGGCTGGCCTCAAACTTGTGGCAATCCTCCTGCCTCAGTCTCCTGAGTGATGGGGTTACATGCATGCACCACCATGCCCATCTCCCAGGTTTGGATCTTTAAGTTGTGTTCTATTTTCCCCTCTCCTGAATAACCTCTGCAAAGCTGAGAAAGCAGAGATGCAGAGGGAAGAGTGTCATCACGGGGCTCTGGAACTGCTGGCTTCCCCTGTGCAGGAGGAATTGGCCACGAGTCTCTCTGGAGTGACCTTCAGCACCAAGTCCCAGGGGTCCATGAATAAAACAATACCCAGGCCTCTCTCCACCCAGGTACTCCGAGGGCTGCCCACCTGCCAGCATCAAGGGGAAGCTGCCATCTGTCAGGGGCCTCTGGACTTGATTACTAGCAAACCCTCAACGTTGCCTCCTCGAAACTGAAATTTAAGCAGGTAGATGCTTTTAATTGCCATCTGTGAGGTGAAACCCACACCAAGAGGACGAGGATCCTCTTTAATTAGCAGTGTCCTGGCTGGCTGGTGTCAAAACACCAGGACTGAGATTGGCAGGGAGTCCAGACACCCGGTGTCCATGGTGGCTGCTTCTCCGTGCTTCCTGTTTCTGCGTGACCTGAATAAATGCAGATGTGTGTGGACACGAGGACAGCTCTCTCAGTGATCCTTCTGCTGTTTCCTGGCCAGCTTCTCTCTGACTCTTGGTTCTGAGTAGCATTTTCATCCCTGTCTATCAAGCACTGCTTCTAACCGTGTTTCTCCTCCCTCCAGAAGTTGTCCCCAGTGCTGTAGAGTCCAGCTAGCCAGGGACACTGGGCTCACGTATGGCCACTGAGCCAGTTCCATCTAGGAAGCATGTGGCCATAGCCCCCAGGAGCCCCAGAGGCAGATGCCAGCTGTGTTGAGGGCATCAAAAGGTAGGAGGGAGGAGGGCCCCACTCATGAGCCCAATGCTCAGTCATCTGGGCCTCTGTCCTCTGCCCCTGCACCTTTGCACCTCTCCTGTGCACCTGCACCAGGCATCCTTGTGTTCCTGTGTCCCCTCCTCCTGGGTGCTGAGCTCCTGGGGTCAGTGACTCCTCTGGCTCTGTCATAGCTGTGTCTCCAGGACCTGAGCACCACCTAGCATGCAGGGTCACAGGCTCAGCTGCATGTGAGCCCTGGTGCTCACCTCCCACCAGATCTCTGCGTGGCCAGGAGCTGCACCCTGTGGGGGCCCCTGGGCTGTGCTGATCTCTGACCTTGCAGGGAAGGTGACCTCACAGACAGGGAAGCTGCTCCACTGTGAAGAAGCAAACAAATGACAGTGTGAGACAGACGCTGCCTTGGACCTCGGGCCTGGTGGATGTGTAAGAGGCTCCCCTGCCCGCACCTGGCCAGGCATCACCTGCTCCCTTTCTTTCCTTTCCCCAGAACAGTGATGAAGCCACAACAGCTGTGACTGTCACTGAGTTTGCAGGGAGCACAGTGCCTGTGTAGCATTTGGCAGCCTTAGCTGTGCCGTGTCCTCAACACAATGGTACCGATAAGTCCTATTTACAGTCGAGCAAGTGCAGGCCCAGACATGGCCATACCATTCTGGGCACCCAACCTCCCTCCACTCAGCCTCCTTATCTTTAAAGCACAATGACAGACTGTGACAAGGGCCCTCCTGGCGCGCTGGCTTTGTGTGACTGTGACATGCAGGGAAACATCCAGCTGTACACACTTACCGCTCCTCAGCATTACCACTGAGCCCACAGTGAATTCCCAGAGGCCTGGAATTTCCTGGAGAAGCCTTTGGTGGCAACACCCATCCTCATGATCCACTCTGTCTGGTGTCCATGATCGGGGCCATCCTCCGTCAAGTTCACAGACAGGTTGATGACGGACCGTGACAGCACACGTGGTCCCTCAGCGTGGATGTGCCCACCCACGAGAAGAGACTGCATTGTAAATCAGGACCATCGGTGCCTTAAAGTGTGATTCTGACAGCTGCCCCTGTCCAAATCTCTTTATTTATGGTCGTGGTGAGGGTTTTTTGTTTGTTGTTTGATTTTGTTTTGTTTTATTTTTTGAGACAGCGTCTCACTATGTAACCCAGACTGGCCTCAAACCCATTCTGTATCCCAGACGGGCCTCAAACTCTTCGGTATCCTCCCACCTCAGTCTCACCCCTGTTGCTTACTCCTCCTCCCTGGGATCCAGGTCCAAATGCCCTTCGGTCCCTCCAGCATGGACACTTGCTGACCAGCCTTGCTGGCGGTCTGGGTCCGGAGTGCATCTCCTCTGCCTCCTAGAGCTCAGGCCAGGTGAAGCCTCTGGGTGAGGTATAAACAGGAATGAGGCAAGAGCCTACCCTGCACCCACCCCACATGGTGGCTGCCTGCCGTCCCAAGACCAGGAGTATCTGGAGGAAGGGAACAGAGACCTCCTGGTTTCCACAGCCACCTCCCAGTCCCTCCTCAGCCTCTGTCTTTGGGTTGTTGAGCTCTGCCACACTCCCTTCCTCCTGGTAGCAGTGAGGGTGGATTATCATGTTTACCCAGAGCTCCAGGCTGCTGTGAGCATTAATTAAATCGCTGTTTGGAGGAACCCGGAGACGTCCCTAGAGGTGGCTCAGAAGTATGGGGGCTGATTATTAAAGTATTAAATCCCCACTCTGCCACTGGATAGGAGTAGCTCACCTCTCCCCAGCTGCTTGGAAGAAAACAGGATTCCTACACATCCCACCCCAGGGTGGAAACGGAAGCAGTGCCAGGGCTCACTGGGCTTGCTCTCAAACACATTCATTTCCATTTAGAAGGTGCAGCAGGGCTGTGGCCTTGGCCTCCTCAACAGCGAGGTATTATTTACTAGGCATTTGGTTCAGAGAAAAAAGGCTCAGGCATCAAATATCTGGGTGTAGTGGTGCATGCCATGGACCCACCACCACTACCCACCACCCGGCCAGCAAGGTTGTTGCCTTCCTTGTGAGAATCATCCTTCCTGCTTGAGCACTGTAAGTGAGCTAACAGGAATAGGTGGGTTCCCTGCAGGACATCACGGCAGCCCCCCCAGGGCTTCTCTAGGGACAACCTGGTCCCCAAGGGATGATGACCCCATGCATCAGAGGCAGGAATGGGGCTCAGGAAGCTTGGCCCCATTCACCGAAAGCTCCTGAGTGTCCCTTAGAGTATCTTAGGAGTATTTTTAACATTATTGAGATATAGTGCACATACTATAAAATTCACCCATAGAAACTATTCAGTCGGTTTTAGTACTTTCACAGATAGGCACGAGCATCTCCCAAGCATTTTAGAACATCTTATCACCTCAGAAAGAAGCCCCACACCTTTGCCAGGCATGGTGGCACCACCTATATAATCTCATCACCTGAAAGCTGAGGTAGGAGGATAGCGCTAGTTTGAGACCACCTGGAGCCACATAAAGAGCTCAAGGCCAACCTGGGCTAATAGAAAAACCCTGCCTCAAAAAACAAAATCAAAAACAAGAAATCCAACATCCTTTAGCCAATGAGCCCCTAATTGCCCCATTCCTCTGGCCCTAATCAACCACTGATACACCTTCTATTTATTTTTTTATTCTGGACATTTCCTATAAAGGCGTTCCTATAATGTGTGATCTTTTGGGACTGAATCTCCCTTAGCATAATGTTTTCAAGTTTGCAATACATAAAAGTTGGGGTTTATGGTAAGTGTCAGTACTTCCTGCCTTCTTGAGGTTGAATAATATTCTACTCACCTGTTGGGAGCATTGCCAACTGATTTAACATGTCGGCTATTAGTGCTGGGATGAGTGTCCTATACCTGTGTTTGTGTGGACAGGTTCCCACTTCTTACCTGGGAGTGAAATTGCTAGACAGTGCTGTAACTCTTTGTTTAATCAGTAAGCACTGCCAGATTATTTTCCAAAGTGGCTTCGCCATGTGGAATTCCCACCAGTAGTGCATAAGGACCTTAATTTCTTCACATCTTCAGGGATTCTCACTACCTACCCACCATCTGATTTCTGGTGTCTCAGCCACCTTCCAGTCCCTGAGACACAATACCCAACACCCAAAACTTGAAGCAGGAGATGTTTATTTTGGCTCACAGTTTCCAGTAAGGTGGGGTCAGTCCATGGTCAGCTGGCCCCAAGGCAGGAACATCATGGCAGGAGAGCACAGAGGAAGATAGCTGCTCTTGTCATGGTAGCCAGGAAGCAGAGAGAAAAGGGAGGAGCTGGGGACAAGCATGCACCCTTCCAGGCCACACCCCAGTGACCTCCTCCAACCAGGCCCCGCCTCCTAGAGCACAGTCAGCCCTGAACTCATCTGTGTATAGATCCACTGATGAATATAGACCTTCATGATCCAACCACCCTTCACATAACATGGGACTTTGGAGGGACGTGTTAGATATAAACCACAAACTGGCTTCTGCCCATCCTGGTGGGTGTCTAGTGATATCTCATTCCTCTTTTTTTTTATATTTCTTTGATGACCAAGAATACGAGCATCTTTCATGTGCTTATTGGTGGCTTGTATAACTTATTTGGAGAACTGTTTATTTATATCCTTTTCCATTTTTATTTGGGCTACTTGTCTTTTTATTATTGAGTTGTAAGAATTTCTCATATATTTTGGATAGAAGCCCCTTAATCAATACATGATCTGTAATTATGTTCTTTTCTTCCATAGTTTGTCATTTTTCATGGAGTATTTGTAGCATTTAAAAATTTTAGTTATAAAGTCCAATTTGTTTTGTTGGTTAATTTTGGTGTCATATCTAAGAATCTTTTGCTGAATCCAAAGTTATGCAAATTTACTCCTCTGTTTTCTTCTAAGATTTTATTGTTTTAGCTTTTACATTGGGTCTTCAATCCGATTTGAATTCATTTCTGCACGTGGTGAAAGATATGAGTCCAAATTCACTCATTTATGTGGGATTACTCATTTGTCCCCACACCGCTTGTTAAAAAGATTACCCTTTCCTCCCCAAAACCCCAGGGAAGTCAGCAGACAGCAGCTATTCAGGCTTATTTCTGGACCATCAATCCTCTTCCATGGATGTGAATGTCTCCCCTTGGGTGATGCCACTTTGTCTTGATTATTGTCGCTTTAGATTGAGCTCTGAAACCGGGCAGTGTGAGTCCCCCAACTTTGCTTTTTATGACTTTTGTTATGGGTGTCGCTTCAGGGTCTGAGGCATTGCAGGGTTAGCACACAGCAGAGCTGGACCTCCCCTCACTCCTTCTGGGACAGAATATTCCTGGAAGAAGTCACTGAACCATGTCTAGGAGGTCCCAACAAGGCAGGCTGTGTCCAGGAACACCACGACTTGACCCAGCACAGTGGACCCATGGGTTCAAGGCTGGCCACCAGCAGAAAGGCCTCCCCGTTGGTCCTGACATGGGGTGGTGACATGCTGTGGGCCCTCCTCTGCAACCACGTACAGCACGTTGGCGTGGCCAGGCAGAGCCTGTAGCCTGAAGCCAGCTCAGCCTTCCTAGCTTGCGATGCTTCTGTCACCTTAAGCAGAGCATCCGGGTCTCTAAATGGCCCCTGCCCACGCAGCCGTGAGGGACATACTGTGGAAAGCCAGCTGCCTGCACTTCTCCCCTCCCCCACTTCTGCCCAGAGAAACCGAGAAGTGAGGGACAGGAAGACCCCAGGGCCTGCCAGCCTGCCATGGTCCCTGCAGGAGAGACAGGTTCCTCGAGAGCACAGAGCACAGGGCTTATAGGCAATGCCACCTCAGAAGATGATCAGGGACAGACCCAAGAGCCAGGGAGGGCTGGGCCCGGTCTCCTGGGTAAAATGAGGCTGAGCAGGAAGAGAAAGGACTAGCACACATGCACACATAAAGCCCACAAAACCCGGAATCCAAGAAGGGGCATCATGAGAAACACGACAGTGGCCATCTGGGAGGTCCCCTGTCCTGCTGGGAACCCTCCACTTGTCCACCCGCTTGGTCACCAGGAACACCTGGGACGGTACATATTCCCAAAAGCAAATATGCAAAACGGAATTAGATCTGTGGCCTTGCTGGCCTGAGATGAGTTTCCCAAGAAGAATTCCTGTCTCTGACTTAACTTTTTAAAGAAGTAGACCAAGAAAGCGGCATTTGGAGCTGGTGTTGTCAGAGCCACCAGGGGAAGGATCCCACAAGCCAGTTCTGGCTGCCCAGGCCCAGTGTTGGGCTGTGCCTCTCCTGCCCAGCAAGAGGTCAGGCCACTGGGCCTGCCCTCGTTCCTTTCTGTACCCCCTTCAGATTCAATCGCGTGCACAGGCAGATTCCAGGCAGGGAATTTGCTCCATCTCCTTAGGATTCTCTGTTCTTCTGTGTCTCTGAGTTCTCCTTAAGCCTTTTCTAAAATGGTTTATTATTAACAAAATTAAAAAGTACAAATGAGCACACTTTAGATGACAATTTTAATCAATAGAAATATCAAGTCCAGTTTGATTTATGCTAAGATGCTAAGAAAGCCAAGCATGGTGGTACATGCTTATAATCCCAGGACTCTGGAGGCTGAGGCAGGAGAATCATCAAGAATTAGAGGCCAGCCTGGGCTACACTGTGAGTTCAAGGCCAGCCTGAACTACACAATGAGACCCTGTCTCAAAAAAAGAAACAAGGACAATTTATGCTAAGAGTGAGCTCTACCATAGTTAATAGTTTTTCAGTCATCAGTACATCATTTTATTGTTTAATTTTAAATATTATATTTGTATATATTTCTCAATCATATTATCAACATTCAGTTGAATATTTTCTGGTTGCAAAATACTTTTTGGTTCTTTTTTTTTTTTTGGGGTACCAGGGATCAAACCCGGGACCTTGCGTTTTCGAGGCAGGTGGCAGAACCACTGAGCTAAATCCTCAGCCCCAAGATACTTTTTATAGCTATAATTTTGAAAGGAATTTACAAAAACAAGCATATATCATGGCATTAGAACTGAATGTATTAAGGCAATAACTTGTTTTAATTTGTATCTCAAAAGGTAATATGTTTTCCTTGTGTGTTTATTATTTGGGGATAAATTTAATGACAGGCATGAATTTTTCTATTTTACTTAAGCATACTTTCTTAATGTCCTTTTCTCTTCTGTTCTTTCATATTACCAATTTTTCTTTGTATACAAAATTATTTTTCTGCATGTGTAAGACTTTGTGCTGATCCTAACTTCTTTCTTTTAACTTGATTTGAAATTGTCTAGTCATATCTGTCTTGTTTCGTATTGAGCTACTAGAGTCTAGCAGAGAACAAAAGAGGGAGTCATCAATAAATATTGGCTGAATTAATTACTAGTACTCATGCCTAAGCAGCCAGTGTTCTTGTATCCAGGGTTAGTATTTATTTACATGATCACATTTATAAATAAGAACCCAAAAGTCAGAGACATTCGTTATTTTAATACATTGGTGATAATATCACTACCTTCTACTTCTATAATAATATGACTATCACTTTTTTAATATTATTTTATTGGTACCTTTTAGGTATACAATATAATGACATTCATCATTGGAAATCTGCACCTTTACATAATTTCTATTGGTTGTTATTTTTCCCCATTCCCCTGCCCTCCCTTCAACCCCTCCATCCCTCCTATTTACAAAGACTTTGTTTCCATTTTTTCATTTTTTCATGTTAATTCCATTCCCTTCTTTCCCATCCCCTACCCCTCCCACTTTCTCTTCCCCTTTACCCCTTTTCTTCCTATTTCACATTATCTATTATACCTTTTAGTTCTTATTTACACTTTTAGTTTCTCACACTAGAGAAACTATTCGGTATTTACACATGTGTCCTGTTTATTTCACTTAGGAGTATAGCCTCAATGTGCATCCATATAGCTATAAATGTCTCTAATTTCTCATTGTTTATGGCTGAATAGTACTCCATTTTATTTTTTTTTTAAAACACACTTTCTTTATCCAGTCACCAGTGGATGGGCATTTGGGCTGCTTCCAAGTTTTTGCTATTACAAATTGTGCTGCTATGAACATGGGTACACATATATCACTGTGGTATGATTCTTTTAAATCTTTGGGGAAGATACCCAGCAGGGAAATAGCTGGGTCAAATGGGACCTCTAGTCCTACTTCTTTAAGGTATCTCCATACTGATTTCCAAAGTAGTTGCACCAGTCTACACTCCCACCAGCAGTGGAGCAGGGTTCCTCTTTCCCCACAGGCCGCCAGCATTTGTTATTGGTTGATTTCATGATAGCCGCCATTCTTTCTGGAGTAAAGTGGAATCTCAGGGTTGTTTTCATCTGCATCTCTCAAATGACCAGTGATGTTGAACATTTTTTCATATGTTTATTTGCTATTTCTACTTCTTTGTCTGAGAAAGGTCTGTTCATTTCAGATGCCCATTTTTGGATTGGATCTTTAAATCTGGGAGGTCTGATTTTTTTAAGTTCTTTATAGATTCGAGATAGTAGACCTTTGTCTGAGGAACAGCAGGTGAAGATTTTTTTCCCACATTGTGGGTTGTCTCTTCACACCGTTGGTGGTTTCTCTTGCTGTGCAGAAGCTTTTTAATAAGAAGAGATCCCACTTGTTGATTGTTTGTGCTAGTTCACAGTCAACTGAGGTTTTATTCATAAAATCTTTTCCTACATTAATGTCTTCAAGAGTTCTACCTAACCTCTCTTTCAGTCGATTCAGTGTTTCTATTTTAATATTTAGATCTTTAATCCATTTCAATTTTAGTTTAGTGCATGGTATATCACTATCACTTCTACTTCTTGGGCACTTAATAAACTAGAAACTTCTTGTGCATTTTCTAGTTTAGAAATTGAAAATTCTAGAAAAGTAATGCTTATAAAACAAGTTGATGTCATGAGGTAGTAATAATTCAATTTTTCTTAAATCATTTAAACACTAAACATTTTACTAGTGGGTTGGCTCCCTGATAGCATTATCCCATCAATTAGACCTGGAATTCTCTTTCCCAGGTCAGTGAGAATACTTTATTTTCTTTCCTGATTTCCTTCCTTCCTTTCTTTTTCCTTCTGTCCCTTCCTTGAATTCTCCTTTTCCTCCTACTCCCTTCCTTCCTTGACATCCAACCCACAAGCCCATGCCACCCAAGGACTAGGCACAACATGTAAGATGCAAAGACAAGTGGAAATTATCCCTGCTCTGGAGTCCTGCAAGGTCAAGAAGATAGTGCCTTGGACCCACAAAGAGTTCAAGAGAAAGTTTAAGGGAAATTAGTCCAGCCAAAGGCAAGGCAGTTTTAATTAGCAAAGTCAAACAGAAAAAAACATCATACCTGGTCTAATCTGTTCTTCTGTCAGATGTCTGCTTTTAGATCTGTGTTCCGTGTCACTCTGTCCTTGAGAAGACATGCAAGCTCAAAGACTTAGTTACTGTCTGTGGATGAAAGTGTCCTTCCAGGAAGAATAAGTTTACATGGAGGATTTATAGCTCAGTTTCGAGCAGCCAACAAAAGTTGACAAGGAAAATTGGTTTCCAGGCCAAAAGAAAGGGCTGCTAGTTTTGGAGGAAATGACCCAGTAATGACTCCCTGGCCTTCTTATTTAACTCAACCATCAAGGAAGCTGAGAGGACCCCAGCACTTTTATGTGATAAGCTGGGTGGTGAAATGCAGATGGGAAATGTGAAATGCAGATGTAAAGTGTGCTGCCTCCCCAGGCATCTCCAGGATTTTCTGTCTTAACCCCTAGACTTCTAATGCCAGCAAACCACAGAGCACAAGGCCCAGATTGCCTGGGATGAGTGAACAGTGGACATCTGTGGGAACTGTCAGGGGCCAGCATTCATTGCCTCTGTCTAAGGAGGACCACAAAGAGCTCAGATTCCTGTCCCCAGCCTCAGCCCTCTCTCTTCCAGGCCAGTGTGAACAGGCTTGCCACTTTGAGAGAAAAACTAGAGCTGCAGGTTTATGTCCCAGTCCTGGCTCTCTCCTCAATGGCTGGAGAGCTTCATGTAAATACTGTACCCTTTCTGAGTGTTTCCTGTTCATAAAAGTAGGATGAAGTTTGACTACTGGCTACACAACACAATGGGCAAGAAAATGCTCCAAAAATTCTTCTAGTCCTACATACTTTGAGAAGTCCAGTCCTGTAGCTCTGAAGTCCCTGAAAAAAAACATGGGCTAGATGACATTCATAGTTGGTATAGAATGCCCTATGTGGGCTGATCTGCCCCAATCAGAGGAACGTGGGGCTGTGGCAGTGCTTGGAGACCCCTGGTCCATGTGAGCCTTCTCAGGGGAGCAACACATTTCATAGTCTCACTTAGTGAACAGGGAATGAGACTTCCCAAGCAGGATGAACCAGGAGAGAACCTTTTCAGAGCCCAAGTGCAGTCCTGGAGTGCAGGAAGAATCGACACTCTATCCATGATAGCAGAGAGACACCTGGTTCCTGGAAGAAACATAGCATCTTGTGGACGGTTACAGAGGGTGCTCACGTATGATACTGTCCACTGTATCCATGACACGCATATGTGCTTGTATTGGCCAGTTTTCTGATTGCTGGACACAATACCAGAGATTCACATCTTACAGGAGGAGAGGCTTATTTGGCTCACAGTCTCAGGGGATTCAGTCCACAGTGGGCTAGGTATATGGCAGGAACATCACGGTGGAAGGGTGAGGTGGAGCAAAGCTGCTCAGTTCATTGTGGCTGGGAAGCAGAGCAGGGGAACAGAGCCAGAGAGAAAAAAGACAGGGACCAGATATAGATCCGGATATTGTCACACCTCCATGACTCACCCAGACACACCCAGAAGTGTGCTTTACCAAACTCCAGGGCATTTGTTCCTTAATCCAATGAAATTGACATGTCAGGATTAAAGTCACCGTGTTTTATCTCGTCTTTCATGGTTTTCAGATGGAGAAATCGAGGCACAGAGAAATCAAGTGACTTCGCCACAGTCACAAGCTGGGGAGGACCAGAAATAGAACCTGAGAGAGCCCGGCTCTGGGCCTGCGTCCTGCCCACAGAGTCACGCTGCCTCCATCCTCCGGGGAGAAGGCTCCTTGCAAGGTAAGGCTGCCTGTTCTCCAGGGTGCAGGCACCGCACTGTGCACAGGGACAGTCGCTCTGTGTGTACAGAGAACCGAACAGAGCTGGACCAGACCTCCCTGCCCTGCATAGCTTCCTTGGACCAATGCCTGGGCACACGGCCCTCTCCAGAGCTCTCTGTGTGCCCCTACTTCCACTCATGGCAGCCCTGCTGTCTTCTGCGGAGTCCTCCATCTCCCTATTCTCCCTTTCTCTGCCTGTCTCCTTTTCCACTCAGAGGGTGGAGTACCCATGCTGGAGTTTAGGCAGAGAGAGAGAGAGGCTTCTGTGGCCTCTTCCCAAGCCACTGTGCCTGTGGCTGCCCTGGCCCCTCATGGCTGCAGCCATCAAGCCTTGACCTCCAAAGTGGCACTGCCTTCCTCTGCAACTTCCCCAGAAGCCACCACCAGCCTCCAGAGCACCACATCCACTGTGGGTGGGAGAGATTCGGCCTTTAAGATCCCACTTCTGACACAAACCACCCAGTCCTCCCATGATGTCTGTGCTTCCAGCTCAGTGCCCTGTCCTTTCCCTGAACCCTTCCAGAACATCCTCCCCTTTTACTGCTCCACCAGGTGTCTGTAGGTCTCTCCCTGTGGCTTAGGGAACCCTTCTAGGGACACCTTTCACCAGCTCTGCCATGCAGTGTGGATGCCCCGAGTCAGAAGAGGTCACCCTGGGAAGGGTGACCTGGGATGGGACAGGACAGGGGCCGCCATTGCAGCCAAGGGCCACAGGTAGCATCTGTATCTCTGGGCTCTTTACAATGTGCAATGCATGCCCAGGTCCTCACAGCAAGAGCACAGGAAACGTGTTCTTATTCTATAGCTCACACCATGGGGAAACTGAGGCTGGGAAGGCACAGAGCTGGAGCGGGGCCTCACTAATTCATGTCTGTGTGCTTTCTGAGCCTGGTGTCCTCTTGGGCCCACTCATGCCTGCTGATCACTTGGTGACCCTCAAGCCCTTCTTTCCTGTGGGATTCCATGGGACAGAACCCACATGCGATCACAGATGAGGAAATCCATCATGATGTGTACACACGAGCTGCTCTGGCTCTTTTCTTCTTTATTCTTTTAGCATTTTCTTCCACCCTAAAAACTAAGCAAAAGAGTTTTGAAAAGAAAATTCTGTTTAACAAAATAATAAACTAGAAAATTACTAGAATAATTTCAAATTCCTCTATAAATGGAGAATTCTAGGAACAATTTTCCATGTCAAATGTATATGAATTTTAATTTATTTTATGTTTACCCCCAGACTTAAATCTGGGAGAAGTAAAGGTAGGAAATAAATGGTGAGGACAGACGGCTGCAGTGTCAGGGTGTCTTACAGGCCATCTGCTCGTGATTGCAGAGCTGAGTGTGAAAATGTGTCAATCCAATGTGAGATTTCTTTTAAAAGAAAGAAAACTAGGCAAAGGATGTGGACAAAAACTTCACAGGAGAGGAACTGCAAAGGCCAACATTTAAAACAATGCTTGACCTCATTAGTGGCCAGGGAAAGATGAATTTAAACAACAAGAAAACCATTTTACTCAACGATAGGAAAAGAATTATATTATCTATAAGTAGCAGGCAAGGGACAGAGAGAGGCGCACCATTTTAAGAACTGGGCCTGATCATGCATTACAAAAAAGCCCGCGGAGTTTCGCTTTTTTGTTAGTACTGGGGATTGAACCCAGGGCCTTCACACTGAAGCACATCCTCGATCCTTTTTCCTTTTTAACTTTTCAGACAGGGTCTCCGAGTCACCCAGGGGCTAGACTTGAACTTGGGATCCTCTTGCTTCAGCCTCTCAGAGTGGTGGGATTACCGGTGTCTAGGCATGCACAACTCCACCTGGCAGATTCTTATATTTTTAATGATAAACTGATTATACCTTTTTATAAAACTCTTATGAAAATATGTATACCAGTTTGTAGGATATTTATTGCAACTCACTTTTTGCAGTGGAATAAAACAAGTCGATGAAATACAACGACCTAAATGCCCATCAGTAGAGGAATGGAGGGGCCGGGTGGTAAACTGTGCTGTGTATTCCAGGCACACTGAGGAATATTACAAAGGCTTTCAGACCACAGGCACTGACCTCAGAGACTGCTGTGACTTCCTGTAAGTGGAGAACAGCAAGTTTTAGAAAAGTTAGTGGAGAGCAGAGCCTGCTTTCCTGAGCAGGAAACACTCAGAGGAGAAGCCGCCTTGTTTATTCCTTCTGTTTTGGAGCAGAGCATGGCTGTTCTGTGGGTAAAGAAACACAAGGAAGGAAAAGATGGGAGCCATGCCTGGTTCCCAGCTGTGCTCATCAAGCTGTCCCAGGAACACCCTTAACTCTGCTCCTCCTGACCATGGAAAAGAAGCTGACCTGGCTGCTTGGATGTGCAGTGGACGGCTGAGGGCCAGCCAGTCCTCCAGCCAGGGAACCCCACGGTGAGAGCCAGATGATGGTGTTGCAGCCACCAACATGCTGGAGGACATGGAGGGGGGCATCGTGAAGATGCTGGCAACAGAGCTAGGCACAAAGAGGGCACTGGCCAGAGAGATGGGAGGAAATGGGGAACGACAACACCCACGTGGGAATGTGATAAATGACTCCACGGGGAAAAGTGTCAAAGAAACAAGTCAAACGTGACTTAAATAAATAATGTGATCAAGTAAATAATGACCAAGAGGTGTTGGGCTGATGCAAACACAGAAGAAACCTTCTTACCCCCACGCCTGATAAAGACATTTACCAAGCACTGAGGGAGCCGAGGAGAGAACAGGAAGTACCAGTGAGATAAGAAGAGACTGGGGGAGACCCTAAAGTGGACTTGGCATGAGACAGCAGGTATCCGGGGGCGGCTGGGTCAAGGCTGAGGCTGGTCTGAGTCGTTCCCTATAGAGGGGAGAGGGAGAAGGAGCGGGAGGGGAGGAGAAGAGAAGGCGGGAGAGAGAGAGAGAGAGAGAGAGAGAGAGAGAGATCCTCCCAGCGAAGAGAGGCCTGGATGGGAAATCAGGGACGGTGACACATAGCACTCCACGCTTTCCTGAGCGATGGGGACTGACCAGGCTTTGAGGACAGAGCAAATGGGTCCCTGGTGTTCTCAGAAAGGAGGATTCTAGCAGAGATATCTGATGGGGTGGGTGGAGGGGGTGGAAACAGGATGCAGGACAGGGAAGTGCTCAGAGGAAGGAGAGAGGTGGCTGGTGCTGAAAGGAACAGCGGAAGAGGGAAGATGGACAGGTCAGGAATGGGGGCAGCTCGTATCCCCTCTAGCAGGGACCTCGGGCCGCACCCCTCTTCCTTCATCAGCCTGTCTTTGTAAGCGAATCTAGCCTAGCCACAAAGGCACTGTGGAACAGTGCACAGACGTCACAAGAACTTGGTGCGGTGCCCCCCACACCATGAGCACCCAATCCAAGCTGCAATTTGGGCCGCAGCTCTAGACCAAAGAGACTTGAAGGGGATTTCCTGCCCAGAGAGGGATCAAAGGGGCTGTCGAGTTAGAGACATGCTCCCAGGGGTGACACTGCAGAAGGAGACAGCTCTGCTGCTCTGTAACAAAGGGATCAGACGTATCTATCTACTAGAAGAGGGGCGGGTGGAGACTCAGGCTCTGGATGGGTGAGCATGCCCCCTCCCTGGGGGTGACCTGGCTTCCACCCCATGCAGGCTGGCACCACAGCAGCTTCAGGTACATCTAGCAACCCAGATGCCCTCAAGCTTAGAGGACAGGGTGTAGGCTGAAGTACCGAGACACCAGCCCACACAGGGTGATCTAAGTCAGGCAGCCCTCACTTCTTGGCATAACTTTGTCATAGCCCTTGAACAACACTGATGCCTACTGCTCCAAGGCTCCAAGCGATCCTACTCCTTAGATAGAAGAGTGACCCCTGCCCAAAGCACATTCAAGGCACTGTCTCCTCCCAGCATCCCTGGAGGTGCATAGGTGCCGTGACATGCGGGTGCAGAATTCAGAACAGAGATGCTTGCCCAGGATGCATTGCTAGGAAGAGGCACAGGGAGGATGTGCCCTGGAGGGACAGCTATGGGACCCACCTGCGGGATGTTGCTGGCCACAATACCCCGGAGCAGTTCTGGGTTTTGTCTTGTCATATAGCTTGCTGTTTAAGCATCAGTCTTCCTCAGGGACTTAGCAGCTATTTGAGGGTCTCCTATTTACTTTTAATAAGCAGTGAAGCACATTGAGGCACCAGGGACACCACCATGCATGTCCCTGGTGTGCGAGCTTGTAAACAGCTGCAGGGACACACCAGGCAAGATAGCTAAGCTTGTGCTGCAGGCACAGGGCTGGGAGCTCCTAGTAGACTGTCTTCCCCCACCTCCTTGGTGAAGAGAAGAGGGAAGAGGACCCCAGAAGCCGCATCAGCCATGCATGCTGGACAGAACCACTTTCCCATGGCCACACCATCGATCCTGCCATAAATTGATTTTAAAAGTACCCAAAGGCCTGAAATCAATGATTCCTATTTCAGACCATACTTGCCTAAGAAAGCACCAACAATGGAGCTATATCCCAGCCCGTTTTTATGCTTTATTTTGAGATAGGATCTCACTAAGTTGCTCAGGCGGAGCTGGAACTTGTGATCCTCCTCCATCGGCCTCCTAGAGTGCTGGAATTACAGGTGTGCACCACCGCACCGGGCTTAGCCTACCTGTTTTGAGTCTTCATTCTTTACTTAATATTTTGGAGTGTGTCCTTCATGGGTAGGTGTTTTTTCCACTCTGGGAGAGATTTCGCTGTTTATTTACCTATATCCATCTCTCTGGAAGATGTGTGGCTCTCATCTGGCCCTTTCTGTGGTGTCAGAAGCTATGCCCAGCTGCCACACGGTTCCCAAGCAAGTGACGTTTCCAATCATGACATCTCAGCGTGGGTGCATCAAGCTGGGCTCTGCCCCAGGAACGGCACTGGGGAGGAAGAGGGACTAGGCTGGCACGCACTGCGGCTGCCTAAAGCTGTTGGGCTGAGTCCTGCTGACCTGCAGTACTGGGGGCTCACTCTTCTGACACATCCACCCTAGGCCCCTAGAGCCGCCGCTCCAGAACACGCTCTCCACCTGGTAGAGGGCACTTAGCATAACGAAAGACCCTCAGGAAAGAGGACTCCAGAGCTGCTGCAGAAAGTGGCCAGGAGGACGGGATGAGTGTGTTAGAAGAGAGGGGCTGGAGGGGGATTCATGGCCAGGTGTCTTTTGTTGTGATCATTTATTTAAAATTCCAACAGTCACCGTTTTTGTCAATCACACCTCACTCACCCATTCTGTATAATTCAAGAGTCTAGGGCGTGAGTGTATTTCATGTTGGTTGCTTTCTTGTGTCTGTCGGGTCCAACTCCCTGCTGTGCCCATCCATGAACATGCGCACACATGCACACATGGCTGTGCACACACACATACACACATAGCAGAGGCATCCTTACTGCAACCTGTCATTTTGGTTGCTACTTCCTTAAGATTTGTGCCATTATTTTTAAAATGTCTCAAAGTAGACAGGAGCCTAGTACTAGCTGAGCAGGGCTGTCTAGGTGGATTTTCTTTTAGTGTTCCTGATTATGCTTGGCTGCTGCTGGGCTTCAGTTTCACCGTCCTGCGCCTCTAGAGCAAGCGTTCACTCGCCTCTTTCCAGATGGATGATCTGTTCGCGCTCCAGCCTCTCAAGTAACACTGTAAACGTCCCAAGTGTCCCAGAAGTTCCAGAAATTTGGCTTTAAAGCTCACAGACTGCCTCTTGACCCAAGAAGCAGCGTAAATATTATTTGTCAGACCATATGTTCATAACATTTCCTTTGCAAATGCCACCTGCACCACTCCAGCCTCTTCTCACTTGTGTGGCCAGCATGAGCAGAGCACACTGGGGATGAGAAGGAATCTTCACAGCGTCTCAAGGCTGGGGCTGAAGTGCAGGCACACGCGGATCTTAACGCGTGGCGCACTTGCCTCACAGCTGAGTGTCAGGCCTCAGATCCAGCCCTTCATAATTTCTGTTTAACAAGAGTTCCAAGAGGCAAATCTTTGGGACTGGAGTTTAGGAAGAGAGACTAAGTCCTCGAAGGTTTAAAAAATAAAATTTGTTTTCAATACTAAGGATTGAACCCAGGGCCTTCACATTGAGCTATGTCCTTGGACCTTTTCTAACTTTTTTTTTTTTTTGAGACAGGGTCTTGCTAAGTCACTAAGTTGCCCAGGCTGGGTTCAAATTTTCAATCCTCCTGCCTCAGCCTCCCAGAGTGCTGAACTTATAGGTGTGCACTGAAAAGACAAAACTCCATGACCAAATGTGAGTGGGATGCTGTCGCTTCAGCATAGATGAAGGTCATGTTCAATAATGCCATACTTTTATGAAGACTTTCTAAGGTGTCTTCACATACCATATTTAAAGCTTACTGCATTTTACTGACTAGCTCATAAAACAGCCTCCAGGTCTCATTGCAGGGACTTCAACTGTCCCAATTCCTTCCTTTCCTTAAAAGATGCTCCCCACCAAATGGCTTTTATTTCTGGGGGGAAGGGAGTGGCCTGGTGGAGACTCAGCTAGCAAGTAGCCATCACTGCATCATTATTTTATTTTTGCCAAGAGAATTTTTATTTAACTTTCAGTTTATCTTGCCTGCATTGACACACGTGTGCTTGGTTTAGGGGCAAGAAGTCTTCATCTGTTTTCTCAAGGAGACGATTTCTCTGATCACCATTTGTTATCCGTAAGGAGAAAAAAAAAGGAAACATGGGAATGAAAGCACAAAACAGGGCTTATTGTCTGCCCTATTGCCCTGATTTCCCCCTTATTTCCATCCTATGGAATTGGAGAAGTGAAATCTAACAATTCCAAATCACAACATCACAAACCAGAAACTCATCTGTCTCTTTTGACTCTTTTCCAACATGATTTCACTGTGACTATCACATACAAATCCCAAGTACCAGTGTACTCACACTACATTAAATTTCCCCAAAAACAGAAAATTTTACCCTCTTTTGGAAACCAGTTTAAATGGCAGCTCTCCTTCTAAATGTGTTTCGAGGATGGCTAGGCCCATGATTCCTGCTGACCTTCACAGATGGGCTTTTATGCACCAAAATCTCCTTCAATCTGAGTTGAGACTTGGACACATTTCCTATCCCATGGAGTGGTGCAGGTGGGAGTTCCCAGGTTCCTGGAGTGAGTTCCCATGGGGACACTTGTGAACTGCGCCCCGTACCCCTTTGCTGCAGTCTCTGGTTCCTCCCATATCTTTCTGCTGAGTAACCCACCATGCCACATGCTGAATTGGACTTTGGCTTCTGCCCTTCCTCCAAGCTACACTCTCGATGCCACTGACTCCAGAGGCAGGCGTCAACTGACAAAATGGACCATTGGTTCCTGGATAATTAAATAATAGGTGGCAGGAAAAGACAGTGTGTCTGACTAGGAGTCATCCACCTGCAGCCTGCTATTCATGCACCCCTTGCCCAATCCTGCAGAAGGACCAAGTGGTGGGGACATCAGGTCCCCAGTGTGCAGACTCTGACAGGACATCACCAGCTCTCATTTCCTGGGACCAAAGTGCAGCTCCTGCTGGGTCTCTGACTGTGATCTGCACAGCGCTCAACATCAAAAATCAGCCTCCCAGGCACCAAGGGATTGCACAAAATTTATGCAATTTTAATGCATTTAAAATATTCTCTTCACTGAAGCTCAACTTGAGGAAAGTATGCATTTTATGGAGAGAAAAGGGGAAAGGAGATCAAAGTCATAAAATAAATACTGGTTCCCGATGTTAAGTTTACACATTATAAAATAGTTCACTTGCTTTCTCTTCAACAAGTCGGTCCTGATAGCTTTTGTTGCCACAGAATAAATTTCTTAAAGATTTCAAATACAAAACCACTTAAGCCTCCTCAGAAAAATGTATCATTATTTTTAAAATAAACCCTAAAATCCTTCATAGTAGTATATCCCTATAATTCTAGCACTCTGGGAGGCTGAAGCAAGAGGATCTCAAGTTGGAGAACAACCTGGGCAACTTAGGAGACCTTGTCTCAAAATAAAAAATTTAAAAAGAGGACTGGGGATGTATAGCTCATCGTGACCACCTTGGGTTCAATTCCCAGTACACAAAAATAAATAATAAGTAAACAAACACTAGGCTTAAGAATAAAAGCAGTAGTGCATTTTAAGGGTGGTTTTTCTAAATTTGAATTGTTGGAGGGTCATCAGAAATCCAGGCAACAATGTCTGGGGTTAAGACTCTTCAGACTCATAAAAATCAGAACTGATTGTCATGGGAGACGTCTCCTGGTATAGCTAAATGCAGCACCTGCAGCACAGGTTCAAAGCCACAGCAAGGATGAACCCAAGCCAGGGGTACCTGAAGCTGCTGATGAAAAAGGCTTGGCTTCAAGGCAGCAGGCAGGAATGGGGTCTGGATCCTGGAAGAACCACAGCCCATATCTGAGCCTGTAGGGGTCCCCAACCTGCTACCACACCCCAGAGGTGTAGACCAGTAGAAACCCTTCTGCATTTCAGGCCACAGATTTTTTTGCTTTCTTTTCAATCTGAACATGACCATTTGCACTTATTAAACATCCATCTAAAGTAAAATTTAAAACAATTTCAAAACATGGCTTCCTTCATTGAAAGAGAGAAGAAAGGGAATCACCATTTCTTAGTGTCTATCGAATGTTGTGTGCTGTGCTGGACATTTTTGATAAATTATCTTCACAGCACGAGAGTCTCGGTTGGCAGAAAGTAAAACATATTTGACAGCCACTGTGACCAAACAGTGACAGCGCTGGACAAAGGAGCAGGTGGGGGAGGGGAGAGTGTCAGAGCAGACCCAACTGCGGTGGGAGTCAGCACGGGGCAAAGGGGACCTGTCTGAGAAGTGGGAATAGTACAGTGACTTCACTAAGTGTTAAGTTGAAGGAAAGCTATCCAACTCCAGAAGGAAATGAAATCCACCCCTGCAAAAGACCAATGCTCAAAAGATGAAGAATTTATATGCAAAAAAGAAACAATTTCTACCCAACCGTAGAGCAGTTAGCGAGTGAAGCTTAACAGTCTCATGCTCACAGAGCAAGCTAGGTCTACTGCCCTTGGGTTAAGTCTCCTCTCCCAAACTGCAGCCACAGAAATCATCAGTGCAGGTTTATTCATCAGATGCTGATGAGTGTACTAAACAAGGCGATCTCTGGGGAGCACTGAGCCCAGAGTCTCATTCTTGAAAACTGATAAGCGCATACCCTATTGAAGGATGCCCCACAGCAAGCCCCCAATCCCAACCCCCCGGCATGCCCCCCAGAATACACTACAAGCCTTCGAGCCTGAGGGGTCTTTGCACATCGTGTTCCCTCTGCCTGGACCCCACCCCTACCCACAGGAGTGGTGGTGAAACCTAAAACATCCAATTAACCTTTAAATCCCAATTCCAACTTCAGCTCCTCCAGGGAGTTACCTGCACCAGCTCCCAGTGTCCTCCGTGCCACCTGGAGAACGCCTCTCACCTTCTCTCCCCTTGCAAAACTTTTAATTCAGTTTTCCATTCCTGAGATCATAGGATTTTACCCCATTATCTCTGCATCCCCAGTCCTGAGACTATTGTAAGAAACCTCAAGAAGCAGATGATTTCTGCGGGATGTAAGTTAAAAGTGTTTGTTATGTCACCACAGGCTTCGCCAGTCTTCCTGTGTGCTTGCCTTGTCCCAGGCAGGTCCTGGGGTGCTTTGCTAAAATTTTGCCGTGTTTGGAAAATTTCTACATGCTGCACAGCAATTGCAGAGCCTTGAATGTCACTCAGGGGCACTGTGAATTGGAGCTATGGTCCCCATGGTGTGACTTCCTCCCCGCGCTCATGTCCAGTAACAGCAAAGGACAGAAGGCCCAAAGAGGCTCACAAATCCTTGTGCCACACAGATTTCCCCACAAAAAGCCTCTGGGACTTGTCTCCTCCTTCCTGTATCTTACTTCCCTGGACAGCCACATTCCAGGAATGAGACGGCCTGGGACAGAGCCACTGATCGCTGGAGGTGACCGCCCCCCCCCACCCTCCCGGGAGGACAAGCAGTTGAGCCCTCCTAGCCTGCTCTCTCCATTCTCCTCAGACTGCAATCACGCTGATCTGTCTCCAAGATTCTCTGTGGCCTCCTGACCCGTGTTCCGGAAGCACCCACAGCTCTGTCCAGCTGGGCCCGCCGGGCCACCTCTCAGGCCTCAGCCTGTCCCTCTGGCCACAGCTCTTCCCTGCTCCATCTCACACTCCTTTCCATTGTCTGCCTGGCCTCTGCTGCCTCCTCAGCCCACAGTTTCCCCCGCAAATGGATTCATTCCCTCGTTCGTCTCCTTAAAATGCTCCAAGCACCTTCACTCATGTCATAGCTGCAGTCTCTCTCTTCCTCCCGCACCGGATCACAGGCTTTCCTGGTACCTCGACTTTTCCCTACAGATCTTCCCTGAGGACCCACTTGCCCCAGGCTCCTCCCTTTCTGAAGTTCTTCTTGCGCTAAATCCGGCTTATTCTTAGGTTAGGTCTGCAACTGACATCTCCTGTCACTAGATACCAAGCCTACCCCAGGAGCTGGTGGCTCTTCCTGTGTGCCCTCTTTGTCCCAACACCACTCCCAGCACTCGGTGTTCAGAAATAAATATCCAGTGGTTGACTGACATAAATGTTGAGCCTGCTGCTACAGATGCAACTTCATGAAGCCCCAGTGTCACACCTGTGGAGAGAAAGCACTGATGCTCATAATCCATGGAAACTGTATGTCCAGCCAGGTGTGGTGTTGCATGCCTGTAATCCTACCACTGGGGAGGCTGAGGCAGGAAGATCATTCAGAGTTCGAGGCCAGCCTGGGCTACATAGTGAGTTCAAGGCCAACTTGAAATACCTTGCAAGACCCTGTCTCAAAACAAAACCAGCCAACCAACCAAAAAGAGAAAGAAAGAAACCAGCACATTCACTCCACACTCTGAAGCATGTGTCTAGCCAGGTCACGTGCACTTAACCAGAGTCCTCTTCATTCTGACCTTTCTGTGCATAAACGGTGAAGGAAGCAGCTTTGCTGCCTGGTTTGGTGGGCTGGGTATAGATAACATTGTCCAATGCCCCCTGCTCTGTCTGGGAACACAGGCTGGCTGTGCTGGGCAAGGTGAAGGAGTCATAGATGGGGGTTGGAAAGTTCTGCCCATGTAATCAGGTCTTATACTGAGTAGAATTCAATATAGAGAGAATGAACGTATACCAGGTGTGATCAAAACAGTGAATGTCCAGATTTTTTTAATTTATTAAAGTAAAAGGCACATTGCCATGAACTGCCCTCAAAATCCTCCCCCTTGTTTTGAGCACATTTATCCTATTGTTCTTGCCACTTTCTGAAGCATCCCTGGAGCCCTCTTTCTTCAGTGTCTTTATATAGTAACTGCTGCTGCTGAGCACCATCCAACACAAAGGCAGCTCATAAACACACGGCACTGTGTCCTCATCCACCTTAGTCGCTGGATCTGGCACCATGTGACTTCTGGCTCTTCCCCTAAGTCACAATAACCATGAAAGGGAGACATTTTGAATCCACTCAGGACATTGAGGCAGCCAGGACATCGCACCAAAAGACCCTCAGGAAAGAGGACTCCAGAGCTGCTGCAGAAAGTGGCAAGGATGATGGGATGAGTGTGTTGGAAGCCAGGGGAAGATTTTGAGGGGGACTCGTGGCAATGTGTCTTTTATTGTAATGTATCTTTTAAAATTTAAAGTCACCATATTTCTCCATCACACTATCTGTGTGTACATGTGTGTGTGTCTACATCTAAGGCATTTGTACATGTGGAAATATTTGGTATACTAATATGCCCATATATATTCACATGTGGCCATGTGTCCTGTGGTTTAAAGAGGACATTTATGGACAGGTATGATTTTGGGTCCCTATACCAAAGATTCGGAAAATCTTAAGCAACTAACATATCCTGAATTTTAATTTTTTCATACATAAAATAGATGTGATAAAAAACATTTTCCCTACAGAATTGTTGTGCAGGACAGTTGCATTCTGAGACTGAGACAAATTGAGAGGAAGCCCCTTGCTGGCAAAAAAATGTCTTCCACTCTACCTGCCTTAACTACTTAATCATACTAAACCTTTCAAGTCCAAGGAGAATCTAGACATTTTTTGCCTGCTTAGGCACTTAATGGCTATCCATTGTATTCTTGGTACAAAGGACAACTCAGATCACCCAGATGCATCGTGATCAAATCCTTGACAAGAGAGTAAATAGATTGCTCTCCCAGATTCATCAAAACCTACCTCTGCTCAGTGCAGAGGCCTCCTGAGAAAACATTCCCTGCGAGATACAAGTCTGCTTATTATTTTTAAATAATACATTAAAGGGGCCAGGGATTTAGCTCAGTGGTTCTGCCACCTGCTTTGCCAAGCATAGGTCCCGAGTTTGATCCCTGGTACCAAAAATAAATAAATAAATAATACATTAAATTGCCTGGCCCCTCCACTGCCCTGGGACTAAAACCCTGTCTATGACACACTGGGCACAGCCAGGAGCCCCTGGCACAGCCAGGACCCAGACATTGACCGCCTGCTGTCTATCCCCAGATGGACATGGACGCCGAGGAGAAGCGCCATCGCACGAGGTCCAAAGGAGTTCGAGGTATGTCCCTGTGTCCCCAAAGCCAGCTCCAATTACCTTGGTCCTGCAGAACCACCCTGGGGTTCACTCTGATGCCCTCCCAGCTCCACCCTTTTGGTGATTTTCTGTGAAGAGGGGCAGTGGTGACAGGTGATAAACCCTGACCTATCTTCCATCTCTCTGCAGTTCCCGTGGAGCCAGCAGTGCAGGAGCTGTTCAGGTCAGTGTTCGGTGGGTGAAGCGCATCCCCACTTGCTGTTTCGGAAATTCGTGCCTTACGGCGGGTCTGCTGTGCTCTCAGATCCCAGGCCAGCTTGTTCGTGGCCTGCTGCACTGATGAGATTTATCCCCCAGACCTGCTAACAAACCCCCCACCCTGCCCCAGCTGTGTCTCTCTTTCGGTCTGGGCTGCCCCTCCCTCAGTGGCCAAGAAAGTGTCCGTCTCCCCGCCCTCAGTGCATGGCACCTGTATAACTGACTCTTTCCTGTTTCAGCTGCCCCACTCCTGGCTGTGATGGCAGTGGCCACGTTAGTGGCAAATATGCAAGACACAGAAGGTAATGCCTGCATTTTTCACAGTGTCCTGTCTGACATGCCTTACGTAGTGAGCCACCCCAGATGGTGGACCTGTGTGGGCAGGTGTGCTCAGGAAACAATGTGTGGGGCACTCCTTTGTCCCCTCTCACTTCTCAGAGTCCCTCTAAGGAACTGCCTTTGTGCTCTTGTACACATTCTCAAACCATAAGCCACTCCAGCACCTCCCAGGCGGAAGTGGCGATATCCCTAGGATGGAGACCAGCGTTGGGCTCAGTTCCCACATCTGCGTACACAGTGCCCAGCCTCCTACGGCACAGTCCTGCCTGGTTTATGGGGATGACATATTCCTTCTTCTTTGATTTCTCATTTGGGGAGCTGGGGAGGATAAATTAAAATGTAACCCACTGACCTGCCTGTGGGAACTCCGGTTTCACCCATTAAGAGAGTGTGTGCTATCCAGGTGTCACAATCCCAGCACTCTGGGAGGTTGACACAGAAGAATTGCAAGTTCAAGCCCAGCCTGGGCAACTTAGCGAGACTCTGTCTCAAAATAAATGAATGAATGAAAAGGCTGGGGGTGTAGCTCAATGCAAAGCCCCTGGTTTCAATCCCTGGTACCACAAAAAAAAAAGTTCTGGGAAATGCAACCCAAGCATGTCACTAGGCAGTGGCAGGAAGAGGTCATATGTGGGAGATGGTAGGACAGATCGTGCCAGTGGGGCTTTGGGGACAAATGACTCCGTTATTCTGGTAAATACTGGGATTTCAGGTTCCTATGGGGATGGGCGTGGAGGATGTCTGAAAGGTAAGGTGACACAGCAGGTCTGTCTCCAGGCCCTGGCCAGCTGTCACCCAGGCCCAGCTGCACAGCTGCCACTGGGAAGTGTCCTCTTCACTGTGACATGAACATGGCTGTCCATCTACGGGAAGATTTTCATCATGATGCGTGAGAAGGGAGTGTAGGCTACAGCACATTCTTAGCTCATTTTTCCCAACTTCATTCTGTCCTAACAAACCCTCAGTGGCCAGACCTCAGTCACCCTGGGCTCTGTGGCGGGGTCTTCCACGGTAGTCCAGGGTGACCACTCCTCACTATGATACGCACTCTGCTTCCTTTCCACTGGAACATTAATTTGTGGGTAAAATAGAGCAATTATTTTGATTGTCCTTTAGTAAAAAAAAAAAAAAATCAAAGGAAAAATTACAAATTACTCCGCAAGTCCCCATTCTGGTGTGGAAGGAGACAGGGAATTTTTAATGAGCATCTATCCTGAAACAGTTGTCTGACTTTCTCCGCCATGTACCAGAGGGACTGCGGGGCATTTTATCCAGGGAATTTTTTGATTTAAATCATTTCGTGTAATCTATTATATTATTATTTTTTACTGTATAAAATAGTAAATTACTGAATCATGTTTAAGGGTTTTATTGCCCTGTGAAGTAGATATGTAAGTTCTTAATGTAGTTGTTTTTAAAACTGCACTATGTTCTCAATAGAAAACAAGTTAGCAAACCCTGAGTGAAATCTATGCCCCTCAATCATGTCTTGAATAGTCAACAGTTAAACTTTATCATACTGTTAGAAAAAGAAATTATTAACTTTAGCTAAAAAGTTATAATTGGGTTTGAGCTGGTCATGATTTTACAAAATCAGATCATGAAGTTTCCAACACTTTATTTCAAACATTCCAGTTACTTTTGTGTTGTTAACATGCAATTGTTGTACATATGAATGGGGTACATTAATATAGGCATAGTGTACACTGATCAAATCCAAATAATGAGCGTTTGCCTCTCCTGATCATAACTTTATCAAACATCCATATTCTTCACCAAGGGACATTGGGCTCAGATGCGGATTGATGCATCCCTGCACTGGGTGTATGCATCTGTCCATGACATCTACTCTGCGGACAAATGTTACTTAGGGTTCTGCATGGTGGTTCACACCCATAGGGACCACAGCAGAAGGGCAACTTAACAAGACCCTGTCTCAAAGTTAAAAATAAAAAAGCCTGAGGATATAGCTCAGTGGTAGAACACAACTGAGTCAAGTCCCAGCACCACAAAATAAAACCAAAACAAAAATGGTGCTGGATTGAACTGAAAACATCTGGTCCTCGCCTTCCTTTTTAGCTTTGATGCTGAGTCATGACCCCCAAAGCCCACAAACCTTACCAACAGGTAGGAAGTCAGGAAGGACTCAGAAACACCCAATTTGGAAACCGTTTCAGTGACATTTTTATTTAATTTCAAATAATACCCTCATTTTTAACCATGATTAATATTATCTGAACTATTAGAATTCCTTTTATTTAATACAAATAGTTCATTTGGAAATTATAATGTAGTATATTGTAGTTGAAGATTAACTATCACAGCATCTGGACACCCAGATTCTGGTTTCCCCTGTGCCACTAATTGTCCGAGGGGCTGGGGACACCTGTGGTCTCTGGTGTCCTCCAGGTGCCAGTGAGAGCTGTGGACTTTGCTGCCTAGAACCAAGAACAATTCAAAACTGATGTCATTCAAAAGTGACATCATTTCAGAAGTGACATCATTTGAATGTGATGTCATGTGAAAACAGCAGCATTGTCCCAGGCTTCTCTTGGGAGGACATCTTGTGAAGGTATCCATTTGTTTGATGTCTATACATTATCAGTAATTTCTAACTAAAGGATGGCCTTCTAATTACTTAAGCTAAAAAATACTATTCCTCATTGTAAGAGATAAAACTTGCATATTTTAGCGTCTTCTATTTGGTGTTTCGAACGTGGAGGATGTAGATTACATCTGGCTTTGTTTTATGCTGGTTTTAAATGATTAGCTAAAGACAAAACTCCTCTGACAGCCACTGATCCCATGACCAGCACACACCTGGCAGTGCAGGTGTGGCACTGACACTAGGGTGACTTCTGACATCACCAGAAATTTGGGGCTTTTCACCTGTGATGGGAGCAGAAGCCCCGGCCTTGGTGTTAGTCTTATGACAGGCAGATGTGTCGCATTACATATTCAGCTTACTCACATGCCCCCCCACCATGGCCCACAAGGACATTATCTCCATATGCTGAAGAGTCTGAATGTGCAAAAAAATCATTTGTGGCTGGGAATTTAGCTCAGTGGTACCGTACCTGCCTTGCAAGCACAGGTCCTGAGTTCAATCCCCAGTACTGGGGAAAAAAAAGTGTAAAAAGAATCATTTGTGGCAGATGTGAAGAATACAATGTAAAAAAAACCCACATTTTTAAGGAACTAATCACCAAGTGATAAGATGGTGCCTTTATTTTTAATGTCAGGAAACCAAGTATCACTGAACTTTCAGGTCACCCTCCTGGATGCCTCCGAGCACAGGCACTGCCATGGCCTGAGGTGTGGGGTGACTAAGGCTGAGGAGGATGGCTTTTCTTCCCCAGTGTGATGCAGATGGGACTGTGGGTTTGTAAAAAAAAGAGGAGGGAGGGACTGAGGAGCATCCAACACCAGATAAAATCTGAGAAAGGGAGCAACAGTTTAAAAAGGGAAGTCACCATTCAAGAGCCTGCTTAAAACTTGGAAGATAGGAGTAAGATTATAACACTTACTTTTTGAATGATTTATATTAATTCCAAGATTGTATCAGTGAAACAAAAGATAAGCAATGGGTAGACATTTATTTGTGTTACAGCCCATAAGCAATTTGTGGTGGCCAGTAAGACCATGTACAATAGCATGGTTACATGATAAATCAAGAAGATCAATTAGTAACAATATAAGAGAGGTGAACACATAATTTTTTTCCAGAAATCTGGGGTACAGCAGGGTTCATATAGTATTGCATTTAGTATGAGTCTCCTGACAGCCAGGGCAATAACAAGAAAGATGAATGATAGAGGCCACTGTCTAGGAAAATGGCTTCTTGTTTTTTGACTCCATTGTTACACTTCTGTACACATGGCTCAGTATATTCTACTACTCTGTGTGCTTATGGATTTTCTTAAAGTACACTTAGAGGTAGCCAGAAACGTTTATGCATCTCAAACACTATGCATCTCAAAACTCCAAGCACAGCTTCATTTTTCAGATAGACAAACTAAACCTAGGTCATCCTGAGTTTTCCAAAGCTGAGTTTTAGGTCCCTGAGCTTGAAAAGGGAACCTCCCAATTGACTTAGCTCTCTCCACTTGTATTACCTCCTACTTTATTGCACAAGCCTGCTTGTGCACAAATAAACATTTAAAATGCCAAAGACAAGAGCCCTCTCATGTGTCTGTGCTGTGTTCCAGTGGATGGGTGGTAGGAATAAAATGGAATACCCAGAAGGCACCGGACATGGGACTGAGGTTGTTGCTGAGTGTAGGCCCTGACCTTCCCAGCCAGGGAGGCCTCCAATCTACACAAGCAGATGCTCCACAGTGGACATCTTCACACCAAGGCTGGGAGGCCAGCACTGGCTCCCTGCTACCCAGCTGGTCTTCAACACTGGACACAAGCAGAGGGGTGGGGCTCAGAAGGAATCCTGGGACTCTGTATCTCCCATGGCATGCCCCAAACCAAATACCAGTGGGGACATGTGCAAAAAAACTATACCCATCAACTGGACTTGTTGCCATTCAATGTAGTTCAGCTTCCTGGCCAGGAGGTTCACAGTGTTTTATGGATACTGAGATACAAACTTTAAAAAACCAAATGTCACACTATTTCCACAAAAATCTAGATGTATCCTCAAAATAATAGTTCATTGTTATCAAAGCTTTTTAAATTTTCCCAATAAAAATTAGAAATAAGAATAGTCTAAATATGTTAATATTTACTACAGAGTAAATATAGGAATTAAAATTTTAGCCTTATTTGCAATTATTACACACATATTAGAGTAATTTATATTAATTGGATTTGCTTACTATTCTAAAATAATTTTTGCATAAATCTCCAATGCATGAGAGAGAAAGGGAAAACAGAGAGGAGAATTTGTAGCATGGATTCATTTTTTACATGTCTGTTTTGTGATCCTTCCAAATTTATTTCTTTTACATTTAACATATTTCATTTAATTTATCCTTCACTGCAATTTTTTAATTACTTGTTTGTCACGCATCAGGTTCTGAAAAAAATATCCAACCAGCCGATACTTGAGTTTTGGAATCTGTGCACACCCAACAAACACCCTGAAGGTGATGCATGTCGGTATTATATCTCAGTATTTCCCCATCTAGAAAACACTGAGCTAAACTATTTAATTTGCAACTTTCAGATGAAAAGCTTCAAATGGTAGCTTTTCTTTTTTATTAGAAAATGATTAGATGCTCTCTGGCTTTTTGTGTGTCTTCCTTCTTTGGAATTTTTTCCATTCCATATACCTTTCCGCCCACCAGCATGATTGCCAGGCGGCAGGCACCGTGAGTAATTGCCTGTCTTCACAGGAGCTTGCTGGGAAGCTAGTGGAGGGCTTGCTTCCTGATGTATGCACGCCTCATTTGGATTCTGCCAACAGCCTCGGGTGATATTATTCATGCCTTGACAGAGAGCACTCACTAAAAGCTTTGGAACAGAGCCAGGTACTGGCTGGGAGATAGCAGAGCATTGCAACTTGTACTAGAACAGCATCCATAATCCAAAAAGAAAAAAGGGAAAAGATACAGAAAGGAAGACACAGAGAAATAGGACTCCTGATTCCTTACTGATTCCTCATAGATAGAAATTTCTTTTGCACTGAAATAAAATACCCTACAAATAATTGCATCTCTTCCTAATCACACTTGAAAGTTGAACACAATTTTCCACATTTAATTGCAAAGCTGATTTTAATTAGCAAGGCCCTGCATGTGAAAAATGAGGATCTACTTGGGTGTGCAGAGCCCGCTGCCCCGTGTGCCGGCTGCTCTAATTAACGGATGGCTGCCATGCCATAGGCACCGGGGGATCCTCGGGAGGGATTCTGAGACATCACTGCCCCGGCCGTCACCCAGCGAAAGCTCCATGGCATGCCCCCTCTTCACTCTTTGTCACCGGCACCATAAATCAGGAGTTAGAGCATCCAATCTCCAACATTAATTCAAGATTGTGGCACAGGGGCGCACAAAGCAAAAACGTTGAGATCAAGGTATCTATCTCAGTGATGTCAGTGTCACCACTGCTATGAGCCTTCCAGAGAGCTGTGTGTGCAAACGTGAAATCCAGGAACCATCTTTTTGGACTGCAGTGGCAATTAGCCTTTATTTCACAATAAATCCTTTATCTGAAAAACACTCCTGGCCATGAACCTCAAAGAATGTTCAGCTGCTGCTGTCCACGGCTCAGCAGACCACACAGATCCAGCTCTGGGCTTTCCCAGTTGATCACCTGGTCTAGGACACAGTCACAAACTGGAGATTTGAGGCCGGGAAACAAAACATGTGTGCCTTTCAGTGCATATTTTTGATATTTGATTAAGTTACATAAATATATTTTGTGAATAATTGCACATGCAAAGAGAAAGCCTCGGGCCAGGGATTTATCTCAGTGGTTCCGCCACCTGCCTCGCAAGTGCAAGGACCGAGTTTGATCCCCAGTACAAAAAAAAAACCAAAAAAAAAACAAAAACAACAAAGAGAAAGGCTCCGCCTATTTTCATACCAGTTTCTAAAAACATTAAGTCAACATATAGGAAATTAATAATGATAGGATTTGTGTTGACCAAGTCTAGATTCAGCAATTATAATCTTGTCCTGAGTTCTTGACTAATGATTAAAAATATATAAATTTGCCTTTGGAACAACAAAATATGTACTAGAAATGAGTGTGCAGGGCCGCTATTGTCTGGGGCTCGTGCACCAGGAAGCTCAGCGTTCAGTTCATCCCTCCGCTGACTGTGTGGGGACTCTGGCGGGTACGTGGCAGCCACCCCTCTATCCTGTTGTGCCAAGATGGGGCCCTGCAGTGGCAGTGGGGTTCACAGGCAGGACCTGGGAGTGAGCAGGCCAGCATCTACCTCTGAGACCCCAAGCCAGGCCTCCATCCCACCATAGGATCTGGTGCTGGCAGGGTTTACACTTGTGCTGCCACCACATGATGGTCGGCGCCAGGAGAGGTTTATGAGCTGCATCCGCTCAGAAATGAGGCCTCCAGGAGCAACCAGGAGCCTCATGGAGGACATTTTACATAGTGGGATCGCATGAAGGAGAGGTCACATTGCCCCAGAGAGGCAGCCCTGATCCTGAGGGGACAGCACCTGACTTGCTCACTTCCATAGGCACCCCCTCTTCACACCTCCACCCCAGGACCAAGTCCCAGCAGGGAACCTCGAGATCAAGCCACCTCCAAACCTTCACAACCACTGGAGATTTTTGGAGAAACCATCAATATGAGCAGCAGTGCCTCTAGTTGTTTTGTTTTGTTTTGTTCTGTTTTTTGAAACAGTATCTTGCTATATAGTACAGGCTGGCCTTAAACTCACTACGTACCCCCAGGCTGGCCTGGAACTCACAGTGATCCTCCTGCCTCAGCCTCCTGAGCACTGGGATTAGAGGTGTGCACCACACACCTGGCTTGTATCTAGTTCTTCATATCCATATTTGGGACATCAGATGTCATTATTACTGTTGTCATCACTGTTTACATTCACACTTGAAGACCTCAAGGGAATCAAGAGGATATCTGAACAGTGGATAGGAAGTAATTTCTTCTCTCTTCCCTGCCCTGCTTTCCATTGTTAGACCCCAAATTATGATCATAGTGCCAACTTCAACATTCTCTTCCTCCTCAAATTAATAAAAGCTTCAAAGGAAAGAAATGCTACCTTGGTCATAGCATGGTCTCATTGGAGTAGGGTTTTAGCTTTTTGTCTGTGTGAGTTGGAATGTTGCCAGCTGTGGGGTCCAGAAGCTTCACCTCAAACTGGCTTAGAAGATGCAGATCGGGTGGCCACCGAGACCCCAGCACCGTCCTGGCATTTCTTGGGCTGATGGGGTCCCATGACCTTCCCAGCACCAGCAGGGATGAGGAGGTAGAGCTGCCTCATAATGCCAGGCCCCTCTGAAGCTGGATCCGATTACCTGGACCTTGCCCATGCCGAGACGTCACTGCCATCAGGGAACTTGCTAGAAAGGCTGCTGAGACCTGCTGCATGAGAATCCTGGGACACCGATGTCCTCTGCTGAGAGTCCCTAAAGGAACAGGCCTGGATTCCCACAGAGACAGCATCTGTAGGGATGGAGAGGAGTTTGTTCCGGGCTGGCAGCTCACAGAGCCACAAGCATGCTGAACTGAAAACCAAAATATCCCAGAAAGATGAAGGGCCCACATTCACCCAGAACCTTGACCACACATGCTGGAGCTGGCTGCCTCACACACCCATCCCATCCCTGCTCCTGTCTGAGACACAGCTGGTGATACGAGGAGTCCTCAATCACAACACAGGATGGTGAACCTGAGCTAGAACTCACATTCAGCTGCAGACCTGAGGCTGCCCGGAGGTGGGGTATCCCTCAGCCCTCCTGGGAGAAGAGTGTGGCAGCACCCAGCATTCCCACCCTGCCAAGAGGTGCTGCCTCCCATGGGAGGGACAGGCGCTAGAGCCGGGAGGGCAACTGTAATCAGGACAGAATCACCCTCCACTCCCCTGTGCTCCGACTCTGGATTTATGCACCTGACCATCGAGGATAGCGCAAGGAGAATGCAGCAGCCGCTTCTCTGGGGAAGGAGAGGCTCCAGCCCAACCTAGCCTTCTACTTGGGGCCCCTGGTCAGCCCAGGGGAATCAAAGCTCAGTGGGTACCTGGTGTTTCTGCCTGCAGCCTGCCTGTCCAGAGCCCAGCAGAGCTGGCTCTGGGGACCACACTGCTTCTGCATGTATCCAGGGATGGCACCTTCCCTTTCCTCTCTGAGCAGTCTAGGTGACCTGTCACATCCTGCAGGCTGCACTCTGCAAGCGTGAGCAGTGTCTAATGCTGTGTCTGACAGCACCAGAGAAATGCTTCCCACACAAAAGGATTCATTTCCGAAAACCGCAGGGAGTAGGGTCGTGAGCCTCCTGGGAGAAATCATCTTCTTCAATACAATAATTTGTGGGGACTGGCAACGTCACCCTCAGCCATTCAGCGCCACTCCTCAGGCTTCACAGGGGTGCAGAGGGGATGCAGGTCCTATACTGGCCCAGCCCACAGGACAAGACATGGCCTCACCATGCCACCCGGCCGGGAGTGCCCTGTCGCTGGGCGCACTCACTAGTGTAACCAGAACACGTGACCACTCCACCTCCAGGTCCCTGTCTGGGTTCAGCCTGCTGAACCAGCACAGTGCTGGGGCCCTGACCTCAGAAGTAGGCTGGGGCTCTCCCTCCTCCCAAGCCCCTTCCTCTCAGCCTGGGGGAGGCCAGGCAGGGGGACAAGAGGGTGCAGGGGCCGGGCAGCTCCCCATCCACCTCGTGCTGCCCCGATGTAATGAGAGGGAGGTGGTTCTTCCCTCCTGCCGGCGGAGGCCCCTCTTTGGCCCCAGAATGCCTCAACCCGCAGTCACAGTGACAGGCGTGGGAACCACCTGAAAGGCCTCCGTTTGCAGCCCATGCTGCTGGTTTCCCCATGCACAAAAAGAAAACAATATCTCCTCCGGCCTTTGCAGCACTGGAGGCCTGATGAATGGAAGTAGTGTGTGGCCAGTCAGCAGGCCCAGTGCACTGAATCTTCCTTGTCTCTGCCCCTGAGTACCTGGAGGCTGAGGCCCTGCACCAGGCACAGCAGACACAGCTGCCCTGCACTGACGCGGGTGTGTACATAGAGGACTGGCGTAAGCCCTGCTCTCTGGGAGGCTGGGTCGGGAGAATCACAAGTGTCAGCCCAGCCTGGGCAACATAGCAACTTAGCAAGACCCTATCTCAAAATCAAAAGGGCCAGGGGCCAGGGATTTAGCTCAGTGGTTCCACCGCCTGCCTCGAGAGCTCAAGGTCCCAAGTTCAATCCCCACTGCCAAAGAAAAGAAAAAAGAGCTAGGGATGGAGCTATGGCATGGGGACCCTGGATCTAATCCCAAGTACAGGAAAAAGGCAAGACAGAGCAAAGAGAAGATGGGAGGTCTGTCGTTACCCCTGAAATGCTGGAAATCGCCAAGTCATTGATGTGGACTGTTTCATTTACACATCTAAAAACATTAATATAAAACAAGTCATTGAGTTCAGATGTTTTCATTAGAAAATTTTACCCTGTTTTTCTGGAGCAAAAAAAAAACATAGCTTATAGCACTTTGGAAGCCATTTTCTTAGAGCTATTTTTGCTGTTACTCGAGTGGTAGATCTGAGTATCATAGGAAAGCTCTTTGCAAGGTAGAATCCTAGCAATTCAGATCTGAGGTGACCCTAGAGGCTCTGCATCTGGGACAGGTGAGGCCACGCCACCCACCTGTGTCCCCGAGCCGGGTCTTTGCAGGTCTGTCGAGGGCCTCAGTTTGCTGCTGCTGCTGCTGCTGCCCAGGACCAGACCCTCTGGAGGGCACAGGGCAAGCCAATGGGCTCTGACGGCATGCCTTCCGTATGCACAGTGCCAGCACGGGACAGGGATGGACACACCCGGCACAGCAAGGTACCGGGGTCTCAAACTCGGGTGCCATGATGAATTCAGGAGACAGGACCAGGTGGCTGGCAGGTCTGTGCTTCCAGGTCAGTGTCTTAGACCACTCTGGAAATTTGTCTGGTTTCTTTACTTCAGAAACAACATTATTTGGGTTGGGAGTTGCACATAGGCAAGTTTAAACAGCGGTCTGGCTGGGTAGAAGACAAAGGAGGAGGCTAAAGCTGCTAAGGAGGAGGCTAAAGGACATTGTGATGCTCTAACTATTGAATGCCACCTGCTCACACAGCTCTGTATCCAAAACGAGAGGGACAGGAACACGGCCCCCTAGAGAAGGTGGTGTGACGTCAGGAGACAGCGTGTGACAGACAGTTGTCTTCGTGGGAGCAGCACGAGCGGGTGTGCTGGGGACACGGGCGGAGGGCTGTCAGCAAGGCAGCACCCACACAAGCGCCATGGGAAGCACTGGAGCTGGGACTCTGATCTCATCCTGCCAGAAAAACATAGAAAGAAGAGAGAGAAGAAGGAAGGGAGGGAAGGAAGATATACGGTGTTTTTGTTTTTGGTGCCAGGGATTGAACTCAGGTCCTTGCGCTTACAGGGCAGGCGGCGGAACCACTGAGCTAAATCCCTGGCCCAATATACAGAAGGCTGCGAGCACAGGGGCCCAGGTACCCACAGAGACCCCAAATCCAGGTGGGTGGAGTCGGTGACAGCTACTGCCTGACTTAGGTGCAAACACCTGTGCGGGTCACTGGTTGACCACTCAGGATGCACAAGCTGAGCAGACTCTTGAGCAGCCGGGACAGAGAGGCCCAGAGTGCACCCCGTCAGGACCCACAGGGACCCAGCCAGGGCCACCTGGAGCCATGTGGTGACCCGCAGACAGCAGCCTCCTCACTCAGGGATTCAGCACCCTGCCACAGAAGGACCAGAAACAGCTGTGAAACCATCCACAGTTCCTGCCTGGCTCAAGGACATTGATTCTGCACCAGGACTGGAGAGAGGATGAAGTGGTCATGAGCTGCAGATCTTTAAGGTCAGGACTGCCACATGCAGAGGCACCTCACACCCCACTGGGACTCCATGATACATCTGCTTCCAAGCCAGCAGGAGGCCAGGATGCCAACCATGCCCTTCAGACCCAGCCTGCAGAGGGCAGGAGCCTCAGAGGGTGGACAAGGGTGGCATCGGCACCCTGAGCTTGTCTCCTGACAAGCATCAGTGGTTCCCAGCTGTCTTCAGGCGTGGCCCAGGATGCTGAGACCTCCTGATGCTAAAGAGCATCTTTGACTGACTGTAAATATGCCCGCCTCCCCTCAGCCCCTGCGTGGGCACCAGAGACTCCTTCCCTGTCCTGGGATTCCAAAAACTGCAGCTGAAGACCTGGAAAATGTGAGACCTACAGTGATAAAGCCACCAACACAGAAACTAAGAAGGCTTTATTTTTAAAATCCTTGGCCGGGGATTTAGCTCAGTGGTTGTGGCCTCTGCCTCGTGAGCGCAAGGTCCCGAGTTTGAGCCCCGGTACCAAAACAAAAAAAAAGTTAAAATCCTTTTCCTGAATAAAAGTCTGAGAACTTTGCATTCTGTAGGCCTGAGATTAGTTTTCTATTACAAGGTGGTGAGGGTAGGCAGTTCTTAAGAAAATTTGTAGAAAAAAAAAAAAAGATACTTGTCTAGTTAGTATTATTAAATATGGAGACAGATAAAATGGCTTTAGGCACCATGGTAGGAGCACAATCTGCAGTCAACCAATTAGGGAGCTGGAAGCCAGTGATTTTATTTTTAAGCTGAGAAAGCACCTGCCTGATTCTATATGCAGTAGCTGCCTCATCTTCCTCAGGCCCCTTCAGCAAATTTTCTGCAGATAGGGAAGAAGCAAGAGTCCATTTCTTTGAAAAAGGAAAATGCTTTACAGCTTTGACCTCGCTTGTGAGTTCAGGGATCTGGCCAGCTCTGGCTGCGTGTGACAACACCCCACTAGCAGTGCCTCCTTCTGTGGGGCACAGTCCAGGGTGTGCGAGGGACACTCTGAGACCCATGGGGACATGCTGGAAACATGCTGGAGCCTGCTCGCCAAGGCATCCCATCAATTCCTCTAAATAAGTGATGCGCTCATTTAAACACAAAGAGCTAAAAGCCAAACTGAGGACCTACTGTGTGCTGGGTCTGCACTGTAGGACCATCTCTTCTCTGTGTTCCCAATGGCTCAGGAAGCTTCTCTGGGACCAAGAAAAGGGGCTGAGTGTCTTCATCCAAGCTCAAGGAGAGGAGAGGCTGCTGAGTTTGTCATATATGGAGAGGCAGATGGAAGTAGGTAGGCAGATAGACAGATAGGATAGATAGATAAACAGATTGAGATAGATGGTAAATGCAAAAACAGATGGTAGATAGTAGGTAGATGATAGAGGTGGAACTAGCTAATTGGGATAGAAATATAGCTACATACATGGGTGGATGATAGAGTATAGAGACAGATAAGTGATGGATACACAGGTAGATACGTAGATGAATGATGACACAGTTAGATGATAGATACACAGATAAATAGAGGATGAATAGAGATTGGGAGAAATAAATTGATATAGACATAGATGATGGCAGAAATGATAGAAATAGATCGATAGAAACATACGTGATAGATACATACATTGATAGATGATAGACATATGTAGATAGCTGATAGACGACACAGATAGGTAGAGAGGTGGTAGATTTCAGAGAGAGGTGATGATAGCTACATAGATAAATAGATTATAGAAATAGGTGATGGGGACAGATAAGTAGAGATCGATAGCACGTGACAGGTGGAAGACACGGATATAGACCCGTGCACACACTCATATACACACTCATCTCTCGGGACCTCACTCGCAGCCCACACACCCACAAGCCACACCTGCACAGCCAGTGTTTTCTCTGTGACCTCCAGAAACCTCAAGTGCCAGCTGCTCCACTGTCTGCCATGGAAGCTGGGATGCTACAGATATAGCAGCCACAGGGCCTCCAAACCACTGGCTGCTCCCTCTGCTCACAAGGCAAAGTTGCTGGGACACAGGACAGAGATGCAGTGTTCAGAGCACACCAGGACTAGGACACCAGGACCCTCAGGGACATTTTCAACTTGTCCTAGAAGCAATTTTTTCATACCATTTTACCCCGTGTCTTTTTGGAAAACAACAGAATTTTCTATTGCTGTTCCTGAGATGATTTTGTCAAACAGAGAACTGCCTGTTCAAAACTGGAGTCATCTGTCACAAGAAAATCTGACATTTTTTATCAACTGAGTTTGGGGCGGGGCGAGGAGACCATCATGACAGCATCAGAAACCCAAGTTATATTTCCATGTGTGGTGTCCTCAGAGGAGGGTGGAGTAGGCAATGAGACATTCTTTCATAAGTATTTCTGATGGTCCCCTGAAAAGCAAATAAATAGAACAAGAACACCTGTGTCCAGGCCAGACATGGCCTGAAACGAAAACGCAGACTCACAGCTTGTACCTGACCATGCTGAAGAAATTAAAATCAAGGAGCTGCAACAGTGAAAATATGTCTGAATCCTCTTTATAACAACCAGGTCTGAGAGCTCATTATTGTGACCTGATGCTCAATAAACCACTGAGCAATTCTGGAAATCTATGTGGAGCAAAAGCTTATGTTTTACTTACAGTAACTTATTAGAAAATGCACATTTAAGAAGATTCACGCTTCTCTGGAAGCATATTATGTCAAAAGAGAGTATGTGTGTGCATGAGTGTGTATAATTTTTATACATACTACTTGTATATGATCATAAGCAAGATCATAATGCTTTGATCTAGGAATGTTCAGTTATATTGCTCCACTACCAAGTCAAGGATGTGAATTAAACATCTCATCTGTCAACTATCAAAACTTTAAATATTTCATAATGGAATAATTTCTTGCCAACACACCAAGACAAAGTACTCTTACTGAAAAGTCTAAAGAGGGGATTCTATCATGCCCTTGAGGGAGAATAGAGAGTTATACTAGTAAGATCAAAATGTATGTTGAATGTTTACCTTTTTTGAAAATTTATTATAGTAAAAGACACATTGCCCTGAATCTCCCTCAAAATCCCTCTGACTTTGAATACACTCATCCCATCATTCTTACCACTTTCTGCAGCAGCTCTGGAGTCCTCTTTCTTGAGTGTCTTTAGTTACACTGTCCTGTCCTGGTTGCCTTACTGTCCTAGCTGCCTCGGTGTCCTGAATCGATTCAGAATATTTCCCCTTTCATGATCACTTTTTCTTTGGGGAAGAGCCAGACATCACATGATGCCAGATCTGGTGAATAAGATGGATGAGGACACAGTGACATGTTTTTATGAGTCTGCCTTTCTGTTGGATGGCACTCGGCATTCACCATATTTCTGATCACACCTCATTAAGATACTCAGGGAAGAGGACTCCAGAGCTGCTGCAGAAAGAGGCAAGAATGGTGGAATGAGTGTGCTCAAAGTGGAGGTGAGTATTTTGAGGGGGAATTGATGGCAATGTCTTTCACTGTAATAATTTTTCTATTAACAGTCACTGTATTTTTTTATCATACTGCATACAACCAGGAGGGAGAGAGGAAGGAAAGAAAGTAAGGAGGGGAGAAGAGAAAAAGGAGGGAGAAAGGAAGGCATTGTTGGTGCCAGTGGTGGTAGTGTGACTATCACAAGGGTTTGAATCAGGTCAACTCTCACTTTTAAAGGCCCAGAGACACACATGGAAGGGAACAGAGAAAGAGGAGGTGAATATTTTAAGAGTATCAAGAATAAGAAAATAGATATAAAAGAATCATCTTAGCTGCCAGGGAACCGAATCCTCTGAGGGGCTGGTTTGCAAATGTCCTGAGTGTGAACCTGAGCTCCATCTGCCCCAGAATAGGATGTCACCCCAGAGGTGGACATCACCATGGGCCACTGCATGCTGAAAGAGGGGCCTTTAGCCTCTTCCTTGAGTCTAACTGCTTTTCTGGCAAAAGGAGACTAAAGTTAGTGGTCATTTTATACTTTATTTGATTCTTTGAATTATTGTTCAAGGAAATAATTCTTTAATAATAGGCAACATCATTTCAAGACATTTTTTTAAAACAAGTTTTTAAAAAGCAACATTTGCCTCCCAGAAATGGAGATTTGTTTAAACTCCCTAAGCAGAAAAATCAAGTAAAGATTTTGAACAATTTTTCATTGAACCTTTTTAATGCCTGGAACATTTACACCAGGTTCAAACTAAAATTTTATATATATAATTTTCAAATCAACTAGACCTTTGTTAACAACCCTCTATATGGAGAATAAAAGAACAAAATTGAGAAAATACATTAATATGTCGCTGAAACCAAATTGGTTTTATAAGTGAGTGCGTTGTTGAAAAGATGTACCGGGAAGTTGGAAATGCTAGTGCTTTAATTGAATCATCAGTGATTTTAAATTACTTCTAAAGTATTTTTAAATGCTTTTTATGTATTCTAGAGTTTTATGAGAATAACCCTTTAAAAGTTTAATGGTAAGAGGCAGTACGCGAGATGGGAGGAGAAGAAAAACAAGAGCAGAGACCTCAGCTTTGGCCAACCCCCCAACATGCTGGTCTTGGGGTGCCTGTATGTGTCATACCTGCCACTGACTGGGACAATGAGGTGGAGGGGAAGCCTTGGGCTACCCCAGGCCCAGTAGTTCAACAGCCTCAAGTGGGTAGCTTGGGGCAGCTTATTCTCGTATTGATGGGGCTGTTTATTGTGTGTGGTCCTGAAGATTGAACCCAGGATCTTTACACTAAGCTACATTCCCAGCCCTTTTTTATTTTTCATTTTGAAACAGGGTCTCATTGAGTTTCCCAGGCTGAACTCCAACTTGGAATCCTTCTACCTCAGCCTCCCAGAGTGCTGGGATTACAGCCTCCCACGCCTACCCTGCACCTGGTTCTTAATGTTGATCTGGGCCTCAGACCCATTAAGAAAGGACCCTACTTTCATGGATATGGATGTGATCTGCCCTTCCAGGGCCCCAGGGCTCCCCTCTTCTGCCCCCAGGATGCCCCAGGGGCTGTGTGGGTGTCGTCTTCAGTATGGTGGCCCCTCTCTCCCCTCTTCCTACCCCCCAGTGACCAGAGGGTTTGGCCACAGTCTGGACAGTGGGGACTCCCGGGCAAGAGTGCCAACCTCAACAGAACCATGGCCACCACCCACCCACCCCCACGGGGCATGGCCAGCAGAACCCTGTGATGCCCACGTGCCAGCTGAATTCTGCACAGGAACCTCAAATTCGGCACCCAACCAGCCGGTCCTTTGTGCTTCTTCCCGCACTTCAGAGAGAGGGTCTTCTCCTGCATCTTCCCCATCAGCAGCCAGCCCCACTGTGTACCAGGCACATCCTTGTCCTTGTCTGCTCCCAGCGGGCCATGTTTTTCCCATGCCCAAGCCACTGAATTGCTGCCTGATGTCACTCCCCAAAGGCCACCTGTCTGCTTCCAGCTCACTCCACCCTTGCAGCCCATAGCAGTTTCTGCAGTGCAGCTCCAACTGTGTTGTTTCAGTAGCCAAACTCCTGGGGGCCTCCCAGAACCCTGGGCGACACCAACAACCCTATCATAGCCAAAGAGACCTGGGTGACCACTGCCAGCTCCATCTGCAGCCGCCTGGCTCTCCTAAGGCCACTGCACCCACCCCCTCCTTCCTTCCCTGTCTCTCCCTGCCCTCCCCATATTGGTTCCCTGTGTCACCTTCTCTGTCCCTTCCTTCCCTTGTGGAGCTCTCCACCATGCCCCTTGAAGTTAGGGCTTAGGTTGGCACCATTTATTAAAATGCCTCTGGAACAAATCACGCAAACAAATTCCCCAAAACTATTCATGCAGCAAATACTAACTGATTGCCTACTTACTATACATGAAAGGGTTAGAGCAAGTACATTACAGTTCCAGTGGCTCCTTACCCAGGGAGAGATGAGGACACCTCATCAGAAACCAGAAAACCAAGACAGGGGCAAACAGAACACATGGAGTCACCCAGTGTTCTCTCCTGCGGAGCCCCAAGCATGGTACTCAAACCCTCCATCCTTGGCAGTGGGGTTTCGAAAGTCTGAATCCTAGGCTGGCCTTGTGGATTAATAGATGCAAACCAGGAAAGGATCTAGAAAACCCCAGGCCCTGGGAACTGCTGCGACTTTAGTGTTAGCTGAGCTGCAGTTACAATTCATAACTCCAGAATTGTGCTCTCCATTATTTCTATCACTACAAAATATTTCTTTTAACCTTGACTCAATTGGGACTCTTCAATTAATACATGAAAAATAACATCCGTAAAAAGATTATGAAGAATCCTTCATGATCTCTGTTTATGCAGTGAGGCCAGGAGCTGCACGAGAGATGGTGGGCAGCAGACACCCCCCTTGTCCTCTGTTTGTATTAAAATTGGATGTAAGAAAACATCATGTAAAAGACCACTAAAAATAGCACAGAAGCCCGGCTCGAGACCCTGGACTCCCTGGGATTTTAAGCATGTGCTTTCACTGAGAAAACTTCTTCTTGGGCAAGTGAATAGCCTGGTGGGAAGGGCTGAACTCTGTTTAAACCAAGATCAGAACAAAGGGATCATAAAAGCCAAAGAAACAACTAAAGGATGTTTTGAAGGATGCCAGAGAATACAGAGATGTTCTGAGAAGGGCAGCGCTTGTAGGAGAGCAGGGAAAATCGAATGCGATCTTTCATTTGCCACTGTAAGTAGCTTAAATGGGGTCACAAAATGGAAGCCCAGATTTCTCATTTCTAATTGAGCATTTATTTCTCTTTTCACTCCACTTAAAATACTGGGACTTTCTTTTCTGCTCCCAGGCACTGGTGAATTACAGGAAGCCTGAGGGTAACATTTAGCAGAATTCTATGAGATAAGGTCACTGCTGGTTTTCATGCCTGGTATCTGCATTAAGAATCACTTCATACAAAGGCTGGGGATTTAGCTCAGTGGCACCACTGCTGCCTCACAAGCACAGGACCCAATTCCCGGTACCAAAAAAAAAAAAAAAATAGAATAGTTTCGTGGATACACTCTGGAAAAATTAATCTGGGCATGGTGGTGCACACCTAGGACTAGGGAGACTGAGGCAGGAGGATTGCCAGGAGTTCAAGGCCAGCCTGGACTACATAGCCATTTCCTGTCTCAAAAAAAAAAATCTGCAAAAGTTACAAGAGATGGCTTTTTCAACAAGAAGACTTGAGTGACCATTATCTTCTGAGTAATGATGCTTAGTAATTCTTTGACATTTCAACTGTGTGCAAAGAAATATACCATGCAGTCTTATGATTCTCAAGTGCTGCATTTTCTATAAAGTGAGGAGAATACAAGGAGGATGTGAGTGGCATCCCCGTGGCACCACACTGCAGGCATACATGGGGTCACCTTGGAGGCTCAGGGGCTTGCAGGAGCCTGCAGGCCAAGCCTCTCTGCAACCTGCGTCCCAGCACCACCCTGTCCCTTGGGACCAGTGAGTCTGACTGTGCTATGCACACACAGGCCATGGCTCCTCCAGCTGACGAGGCCAGTGAGGGCCTTCTTGGGGCTCAGCCAGAAACCTTGAGTTCCCTTCCATGCCCCAGCCCTTCCTCCATTCAGCGCCCTTCCCTGTGGTATCCAGACCCTCTCCACCAGTGTGCTAGGCTCTCACAGATCTATCCAGAGAACTTGGTGTGAGGGTGGAAACATCGCCTCTCTGCTCCGTCCAGTGTGGTAGCCACTCACCTCACATAGCTACCAGACACTTGAAATGTGACCAGTGCACTCAAGAAATTAAATTTTTAATTTTCTTTCATGTTAATTAAATAGCTGCTTATGGCTAGTGGACACTGCAACTCTGAAACATGAGTCTCGGTTAAGCACCTTCCAGAAGCTGTGTTTGTGCCTCTGGTCTCACATGAGTGCACTTCATTCCCCTACGAGCAGGAGAATTACGGTTTGCTCCTTCTGAGACATTCACCGAGCACCTAATGCTAACTGGGTCCCTTAGCCACCATGGGACACATGCAGCCCGGGGAGGCTTCACAGAGAAGCAGGCTTCGGCACGAATTCCAAGTCAGCTGAGCTTGAAATCTCTGCACAGGAAGATGAGAACAAAGGCCAAGTTCATTGCTGAGGACCTCCCTTGGTGACAGCTTCCCAGGTGACACACAGGTGCCCGGCTGGGGCTGAGCGTACCTGCGGGTCAGGTGAGCTACACAGGTAGACAGGAACGAGGCCCCCCTCTTCATCCCTCTGGGCACCATCCACCCTGCTCACAGACATGGCATCCCTAGGACATGGTGGCTCTCTCCTGCAGGCCCCTGAAGCTCCAAGGTGACCCTGGACACCACATCAACACCCGCAGCATAGTGACAGATGGTGGGAGGCCACTCACACACTCTCCTGCATTCACGTCACTTTATGCAGCATTTGAAGATCACAGTAAGCCTGCATTCAACATGTCCCAGAGCCACCTTCCAGAGCGTCCCTGTGACATGTCCCAGGCCTTCACTGCAGAGCCCAAGGACCTCTGCCACTCTGAGCACGTTCCTGAGTCCCATCATCCCTATAAATAGAATGAAATGTGCCTGGGGTTTGAATGTTATGATCATGTTAAAAGTAGATACAGAAATGGACAGTTAGCGAGAAAGAGCCACACAGACAAGGGACAGAGGGAAGTGGCATCTAGATTCACATGTGGTTGGAAGTAAAATTTTATTTACACTACCTTAAAGGAGGCAGAGAAACTTGTGTGCACCCCTGTACGTTGGCAGTGGGACACAGGACGTTTGAGGCAGGCTGGGCTGATGGCTTCCAGTTTAATCCAGATGGTTTGTGAAATGTAAGATAAGGGAGTAAAACTGGCCCAGGTGAAAACAGAAATCGATGGGAAGGTAGCAACACCTACACTTTGCTAGGAAGTTCCCATACTGAGAAAGGAACCATTCGGGAAGGTACTGGTAACTTGCAGATCCAGGTAAACTGAGGCCTGGCCAGACAGCCCAGGTCCCCCTTGGTGCTGACGAAGGAAGCCTAGCTGTCGGCACCTTGGGTGCACGGTCCCTCCACATCGCTTCCTCCTTCTCCCCGGGTGGCTGTGCCGCATACCCTGGGAACTAAAGCCCACTGGATGACGACAGCACCACACTGACACCCACAGTGGGACCATTGTCCAGCCCTCTGTTCCCGCCTGGCTTCCCACCCACACACTCACCTGGTCTGGTCAAGCAACAGTGCCAAAGGGTCAGCAGTGTGCTCTCCCCTTGCAATAGTGCCAGCTGCCTACTTGTCTTAGAAGTAGTGATACTAGAAAGAGTTAGTTTCCAGAACCCTGAGGAGTAACATATTTCCTAAATAGCCTGTCACCCAAGCAATAATAAGACAGCAGAGGTGATTTCTTATCATCAATATTAAACAGCAGTCCCTACCGCGCACTGAGTGCCAACCACATGCCAGGCACTGTACGAACCTCCTATGTGGGTTTTTTTCTTTTTCTTTTCCATTTCATCTCTAAGGCAACTGGGTGACATGAATATTTTTTCATTCTGAGCTGATGACTCTGAGGTACATGGCTGGACATTTTTCTAAGTCACTCAAGCAGTAAGATCTGCCATGAGCAAGTCACACTCCTCGTGATACAAATGCAGTGTGTCCTGGGTCCTGTTCCTGGGTCCCTGCTCCCAGCACCTGCCCGCCCTGTCAGCTTTGTTCCTCCTGTTGCCGGCAGAGGTGGAACCCGTTACCCACCTGTGTCTGAGTGTTTCACCCTCTACCTGCCGAGACTGCTGATCTCTGTCCACCTCGGCTTCACAATCCCAAAGTGCCCTCCTCCCCACATGGCTGGCCATTGGCCACAACTTTTCTAACACTTGAACTTGTTTGCATCTCTAAGGGCTTGGAAGTGGTGCTGTATTTCCTGCAGAGCCTCATACATGACCTGTACTTTATCAGAGACTCTGTGATCCTCTCCATACGTGCATGAGGCTCTTGGTGCCACAGTGAGCAGTGGTCAGTGGATCTAAGATGGTGCCGTCCCCATTGGAACACAGACCCTGGGCTGAGGGCTGGTGCCTTTCCCTCTTCGTCTCCTGTTTAGCGCTGCCTCCTGCCCCACAGAACCCACAAGGCCCAGTGATCTGGTCTCCATTCCCAGTCCAGAGCTGAGCCAGTCCAGGGCTCCAGGGCTCCACGTGGACCTGGTCAGCAGGGAGTTTACACGCCGCACTTTAGACACATGGGGTATTTGCCCACGGTACTTTCTCCTCTCTGTCTTTTCTCCCTTATTCATTGCAGCATATGTAGGATTTCCGGAAAGAAAAAAAGAAGACTAACGTGGCAGCATAGCTTTGGAAAATTGCCCTTTCTCAAGGAAATTTTGTGAGCTGAAGCTGTAAGGGTCTTACCCAAGTTTGGACCAATTTCAGCCTGATTTGGTAGTGACCACCAATCACACATAGGTCTGGGGATGGACTGATACTACCCAGGACTGACAGGGTCCTGCACAGCTTCCTCTCCTGAACATCACCAGCAAGCACATATGTGGCTTCACTTCTTTCAGTAGGTTACTATGTCTATAGGTATACTTTTACCTACAGAATATACAAATCCAAAGCTTGTTCACAACATAACACACTTTTATATCTTATGTAAATCCTGTAGGTTAAAAGAGCATGCTCAAAATCAATATTGTTTTAAATGTACATCACACATGCTGTATATCTGGTAAAATGTTGACTAAACTGAATTTGCATTGTCAACTGCATGCTCTGCATCTCATGCAAATGTTTCATAAACCATCCTCGGGAATTTTATCTGCATCTCCATGTCATTTGGAACCAGAGTAATGAGGGACTAGGAGACTCAGAGTACATGTTCATGGCAGCAGACAACGCAAACCATCTTTCTTTGGAGTGCATTTTCATTAACAGAAATTCAGCACATGTGTGAGGCGTGTGTCTGCCCATCACCCTCTGGCATCCACATGGATGCTGTTCGTGTTCAACCTTAAATATCTTCATCAGGATCACCCATTGCTCTGATCTTTAAAGACAATAACACAACTCTCTCTCTCTCTCTCTCTCTCATTGTCTGTTTTTTTATCAGTGTATATGGTTGTCCCTTGGCTAAAAAAAGAAAAACACAAGATAAGCAGCCCCAAGAGCCTGCGCCCAAGCGAAAACCATTTGCAGTGAAAGCAGACAGCTCCTCGGTGGATGACTGCTATGAGAGCGACAGGACCGAAGACATGGACGAGAAGGAGGAGGAGGAGGAGGAGGAGGAGGAGGAGGACTTCTCTGAGGACAATGAGGAACAAGGAGACGAGGACGATGAGGAGGAGGAAGTGGACCGGGAGGAGGAGGACGAGATTGAGGAGGAGGAGGAGGAGGAGGAGGAGGAGGACGATGACGAAGACGGAGATGATGTGGAGGAGGACGAGGAGGAGGACGACGAGGAGGAGGAGGACGAGGAGGAGGAAGAAAACGGTAATCTTTCAAATACTAGGAAAGCGTCGCGCTGTGCCCTGGGCCTGGCTTTCTAGGGGAATTCTGTGGTGTTGACGATCCCTGACACCCTGACATTGCCGCAGCAACGGTTCGGCTTGATGACTCCTGAAAGGAGTAGGTGCGTGTGAGATTTTCCCTCTGCCTTAGAGGACTTCTTCACCTTATCTCCTAGGCTTTAAATTTTGTTTTGCTCAAATTGTTATTCGGTTTGGTGGTCACAGCAGTTTGCTGAGATATTTACGCTGTACATATTCGATTAGCTAAGCAAAACTGAGCAAGAGAAGAAATTTAGCATCCTTCGTCTTTAACTTGCCATTCTCTTGAAAGTTCCCCGCCAGCGAGACTATTGGGGTGCTGTGGGGTGGCCTGAGTCCACGCATCTCCCAGGCAGGGGGTCCTCAGGTGGTGACTATTAGGTGGGCTCTGTCAACAGCCACAGCTTGAGTTGGTGGCTGTCTGTCATGTGAGAAGGATGCGAAGAGATGCAGTGGGGAGGAGATGGTCAATGGGCTGGTCACGTGCTTCCTGTCCGGGGCACCCACCACTGTGGCACCTGAGAGCAAGGAGAGTTCTGTGCGGAGCTGGGGACCTGGCACAGCGCACCTGAGATGACGCTCGCCTTCTGTTAGGATAAAACTCAAAAGCACGGCTTTGACATGCCCTTCCCTGAAGGTCATTTCTTTTCTAGAAATGGATAGCTCACAGTTTACCTCCTAGAGATACACCAAAACAATGACAGTGTGGCAGGGGGTGCTCTTGCCCTTCCTCCTTGGGCTCAGAGCTCAGGTCCAGGAGAGCAAACTTCTCAACACGAAGACCATCATTTGAGCCAGTGGGGAGAGAGCCTTTTAGATCATGCAGCTATGGGTCCTGTGTGCAGGCAGACAGGGCTGTTTCCCACTCAGAAGTCACAAGCATCTTATAAGGAAGCCAGAATTGTATGCCGTAATTCTAGACTGTTCCAGTGGCTTAAAATTCTTACAAAAACAATTTCCCACTTACATTTCCCCCTTGGGCAAATATACATATATAAATAGACATACACTTACATATGAAAAGCATAAATTAAAATGTACTCTCCCCCAATTTTTAATAGTATATGTTTGCAATACACAATAATCACATTTCTTTGGGGGAATTATTATGTTTGTTTGTTTTGGGGGTTTTTTTGGTACCGGGGATTGAACTCGGGACCTTGCGCCTGCAAGGCAGGTGGCAGAACCACTGAGCTAAATCCCCGGCCCTGGGGGAATTATTATGTATATATCACATCTTGATTGTTTTTATTCCTTTTCCCTCCTGATGCTCCCCTCTTTCTCCTCTCCTGAAGCCCTTTCCCCATCTTCAGAAACTCTACTTCCATGTGGCCCTACCATCTCCTCTTTAATTTACTCCTTAAATTATTTATAGTTTGAGCTTCTCATAGAAGAAAACCCATGTCATAGTCAACCTTCAGTGCCTGACTTCCAAGATTTTCCTGACTTAATGCTATAGGACATCACGTGGAGAAGATTTAACAAAGAATGAGGCATTGGCACAGAACACGGGGACCAATAGAGTTGCTACTGACTCTGCTTACTCTGCTGGGGACAAAATGCACCACTACCATTAATGAGATGTTAAGACTTAAAAGCCATAGCTCTATGTAGTGAAATATGTGGAGAGTTGGACAGCAAACCAGCTGGCCAAGTTATTTGCAGATACCGTATTAAATGCATGCAGTTTGAGGTGATGTCATTAGTTGAGATCCATGCATGATTTGTATTGTGGGCATGGCGTATTATTAAAAAGATATAAAATATTGCTTTTTAAAATGCTTATGCTGTTTGGAAGGCAGTAGACATTAACATTTCAAATTATGAATGTTTTTGCATGTGATGGATTAAGGTAGGAGGTTTGAAATACGTCATTTAACCAAGGGTCTTAACCAAATTTCATTTCAGCTCTTTACTACCTAGAGTTAAACTTCTCAATCTTAGTTTATTTAGGATGATAATTCAAGTAATCTACTTTCCAACATACAAAGTAGCACATTTGGAAAAACTAGTCAGAGGCCTTACCAGAATGGCCTTGGAGTGTCATTGTCTCGGGTTGTTTGCCGTGACTTGAACACTTGGAATATGGTTGTTTTAAAATGGCAGGTAGCATCTCAAACCCAAGACATTTTTGCTGAACTAATGCAAGCAAAGCTATCACAAAATGGGTGCACAACAGTGTTAACAAGCAATTGCATGTTTAGGATGCAGGCCCTAAGATTGCCTATTTCCAGAGCACATCTGGCATGGTGACCATGCCCAGGCTGTCAGCCAGTGAGCAAGCAGTCCCAGAGAGCAAACTCCCAGGAGAGGAGCAGGGCACAGTCAGAATCCGCTCTAAGATACTGATACTGGGTTCCAATTCACAGCGGCATCTGCTCCCCAGTTAGGCAGTGCCCACAGTCACTCGTTACCTGGACTTTAAATGAATCCTTGAACAACTCGAGCTCAGTGCAGCCCCAGGGAGCTGCTGTGGATTAGACAAGCAGCTTCCGGCAGAAGACAGATGTGTCCACTTGCTGGGTACTCACACACTGGTGGGAAGTGCATGCTTTACCCCTTTCTGACAGCCTCTCCTGCAAACACCAAGCCAAGGAGCCATGGAGTCAACAGTGGTGTCTCTCTCTCATGGGGAACACTCCACTGTGACTCTGACTATTGTGGATTCTCTGCAGGGGACACCAGAGGCTTGTCTGATTTCCAGGCCAGCTTACTGCTTCCTGGAGACAGCGGTACAGGGACAGCCTTTCTGGCACAGGGAGAAATCTCCACTGAAGTGCCCCCACAAGCGGGTGTTCTGAGATACCATTTATCAACATCACACGGTGAAATTCCCAGTGGATTATTCTCCCTTATTTCATAGCCCATGAGGGTCAGGAATCTGCAGAAAAATTCTAGATCCAAAGCGCTGGAGAGCTTTGTTCATCTAGCAATCATTTTTCATGAACAAACTCCTAGTGATGTTTTATTAAAATAAGGCTTTGAACAGCATCAACCTATTGGCCTCCTATTCTCCTGCCCTCCTCACTAGACGCATCATGGTTTACCTTACTGCTAGAGCTTGTACCGCTGTCACTGTCAACAAGTGCAAACTTGTGCCATGGCAGGGACACCTTCAAAGTGGGGGTGCAGTGAGAGCACAGGGTGCCAGGTAGTGGGCAGGAGAGATACCTTCTTGGGGTCTGAGCACCATGGCAAGGTGGCCCTTCCTGTTCCTTGGGGAAGTCACAGCTCTTCCTGCCCAGAGCCTGCAGCAGGCCCCTCTGGGGTGGGCTGGGCCTTGTTCCTAACACACACAGGCCCAGTGACCTAGAGTTAAAGGAGAAGCCATGCAGACGGGGACATTTGTCAAGGGTTCCAGGCATGATGCAGGCATACCCTCTCCTCTCCATGGTGCAGATGGCTGCCGAGCAGAGAGAGAGCAGGGCCGTGACACAGGCCCAAGGACAGAGCTTCCGATGACTGACACCAGCCTCGGGAGCAGGTGTAAAGTCTCAGGTTATTTATACACCCAGGGAAGCATTTTCCACCTTGATTAGAAATTGAAATGTTGAGTTTATCAAGAGATTCTGTTTTAGACAAAACAAATTTATACAAATCACTGGATTGTTACAATAGGAATCCACAGGATGTAGAAAGAACATTATTTATAACTTGGAAATTAAGTATTTATTTTAATTCCAAGTCTCCTCCGTTGCTGCAGTTATACATAAACCAAAGTCCTACTAATAATGTGCATTTCCTATGAGCATATTTCTGTGCATCATTGGGCTGGATCTTCACAGTGATTATGTAGAGATAAGTCGGGTAGAAACTATCTTCCTCTCCTTGTACTAATTAGAAACTAAAGCTCATTAAGATTAAATTATTTTCTGTAAGTGGTGGCTATGTAGTCATTCTGTTGATGGTTTTTCTTATTACAAATTTCATGTGCTTTTTTATCATTTTTTGCTTATTTGAGCAACAGCAAAGAGCATCTGAGTAACCCAATTCAGATTACATCAAGTTCATATTTAGTCAGTCATCTTATATTTATTATACAGTTGACCCATCATCCAAGGCTGGCCTTGTATGTGAAGAATTTATTTTCAAAATACATAGTAATGGTCTAATTCCACAGTTTTTAAATAAAAACACCCTTATCCTAAGGGTCAGTAAGTTATACAGGGTCACAGATTTTTCTATCAGCAGATTTTGCACATATGATGACAAATGTCCTTTGGAATGCCCATAATTTGATAAATGTGGATTAGGTGGATATAATGCCTATTGAGTTATGGTTTATTTTCCTACTCCAGGCCACCAAAAATATCAATTATTTAAAGAAATATTTATGAATCTGTATTGCATATATGCAGTCCTTCTGAGCAGGTATCTTATTTCCCTATGGTTGGGAATGGAAATTTCAGAAGGAAAGCCAGAGACTGAAGAAGGCACCTAGGCACTGCCCTTTACAGCACACAGCTGATTCTTCAGAAGTTCTGCTTCTAAAATGCTTGGGTAGACCTGCGGAGTTCTTTCTTGTCTACCCCTGTGCTGTCCCAGGACCACCTTTGACAGGGAGACTTTGGAAGACAGCTGATGGTCATAGGGGTAAATGAGGTACACTCCACACACTGCCTTTTCAGGTGACCTCAGGGTTCCCTGGAGCACTCTGTCCATATCAATCGGTGTGTGCAGTGGCTCCCTGGCCAGTACACTCTGGTGAGGAGCGGGTTGTTAGAGGAAAATGGTGAATAGTCATGCTAAGGACCTTGTTGGATGTGCTGTGTGATTGCCAAAAGCCAGGCAATACAGCTAACTAGAGGCAGAACCACATCCTGGGGTCCAGAGCTGACAGAGGGGGGCTATTCTTGTTAGATGAGTGCGCTGCGACTCTCTTTGGTCCACTCTTGAAATAACTGCAATGGCCGGTGATCAGCACCCACTGATTCGGATTTTGGACCCTGTTCCCTCCTCTGTCATGAATCAGTCCTCTTCCTGACACTGTCTTCCAATGGGGCATTTCCAGGGCAGTAAAGGGTGGTAAAATTTCCAAGGTGTGTTTCCTTCACGCAGGTGACGCACGAGGTCCCAAGTCACTAGAGTGTCCTGATAATCTGCAACGGACAGGGCTGAATGTCCGTAAGGGAAAACAACGTGAAGGAGATGGGCGGCCCTTTTTGGCCTCTGAATTCCCTGACTTCCCTTCCGGCTGCTGCTCTCCATGTTGATTAGCCAATTAGCCTCTTCCCTCGTTCCCTGGGAACGGCCCCTGATGAGGAAAGCAAGCTGAAACGCAGACCGACTGTGAAAGTCAGAATTAGCCCACCCGTTTTCCGCTACAGTCAGCAGAAAAGGCAATGAGTTCTGAGCCTGACATAGAACAAAGATGATGTGATTAGTATGCAAGGCTTCGAGTGAAGCAAGGCTATGGACAGCATTGGGATAGAGAATATGGTGATTTTTCTTTATCATTTTAAAAGTTAACCTTTCCCTGTGTCCATGCAAGGGTTCTTTCAGGGCATTTAGCATCCTGGCAAATTGAAGAAGATGGTGCCATAGCCACCACGAGGCCTTTCTAGGGATCAGCCAATAAAAAAAAGCATATTCTTCACGCAAACTAATTTTTGCATAATTATAAAATACAACTGTATCTTACATTTCAGGTGCCTCAATTCAAACCAGAAAGCTGGCTGAGCATATAGCACCATGTACATTTAAGATTCAAATTCCATGCAAAGTGCTAGGGAAACATCTTTTCTATCTAATAATGAACAAGAAGACTCTAAGACGATAAGCCTACTGTGATCTTATTCACCTTGTTTTCCAGGTACACGGTAAAGAATTAGCTGCTCATTTGGTTATCTTGTTAACTTAGTTTTCATAGAAAGCGCTAGTCTGTCCCAGGGAAGCATGATATCTAGGAGTAGGTGCAATTCTGGCCCCGGCTACGTGGCTTGTCCTGAGCAGGTCACCCTATTCATATTTGATGCAAGGTTCAAGTATCAAGACCTGCCCATCCTTCATGAGTGTGAAGGTCTCTGCACACCAGTGGCTCATTTTATGCACATGTATGTTTTCTGTGTGCCCAGAGGACAGTGGGTAGCATGAGCCCTTTTTTTTTTTAATGAAAACAAAGTACAATCACCAGGTGAAATGTGTAATAAGCCTACAAGAGTATACACGTAAACAATGCAGAGCATGGTCCTTCACAAAGAATTGGAAACCATAAACTGAGATGGAGGTATGAGGACTTGAGTTTAATAAGAATCTAAGCTTTGGATATTAAGAAACACCAAACTTTGGGTCACCAAGGAAAATTGTCTCTGTGGGCTGTTTAGAAGCAAGTTAGAGTGGTGCCTCTCTCTCTCTCTCTCTCTCTCTCTCTCTCTCTCTCTCTCTCTCTCTGCTAGTAATGAAACTGGGATAATAAGAAATGAAGAAAGGGCTCCTGTGTTCCCTCTAGTTCCCTGTGTCCCCCAAGCCACCAACCTCAAAGAGAAGCACTTTTTCCCACCACTGGGAAACAGATCCTTTTCCACTCCCTGATTTATGACCATGAACAACAACAAACGCAGTTTTGCTCTGGGAGCAAGCAATGTTCAGGGTGGTCCAGTTAATTTGGAAACTCTGACCATTATGTATCTAAGAGACAGGTACTATACAGTCAGCTTTCCTTTCACTAGGACACAATATCTGACTCCCACAGCTTAAAGGAGAGAGGTTTAATTTGGCTCATGGTTTCAGAGGATTCAGTCCAAGGGTAGCTGGCTCCAAGGCAGGAACATCATGGCAGAAGGGCATAGCAGAGGAAAGATGCTTAGTTTACAGCAGCTGGAAAGCAAAGCTAGGGAACAGCATCAGAGGGAAAGAGGTCAGGGACCAGATACAGACTCCAACTTCACCCCTCCATGAACCCCACAGACACACCCAGAAGTGAACTCTACTAATCTCCTGGCAACTTTCAAGCCAATCAAGTTGACAATTAAGCTTAACCATCACAGACAGACAGACAGACAGAAACCTAAAGACAGAGACAAGGAGAGAGACAGAAAGAGACAGAGAGACAGAGACAGGAGAAATTGCGTGTGTGCTCAGAGAACCCTTGGGGAGCCGACACGACCATCCTACTACTCCTAAATCCCCAAACTTAGACAAGCCAGAGACCTAAACACCATCAGAAAGAAAGATCCCCTAAAATTTCATGAATAAATGTAATTCCCTTTGTTCACATTCCATTAACTTTGACCCCTAAAGAGTGAAAACTTTAATAGAGAAAATAACTCACAGTTTCTAAATTGTCTTCTGCAACTTGGTTCCCTAGTAAAAATTCTTTTTCCTTCAGTTTACCTCACTGGGTTTGATGGTAATTGTTTAATCATGGCTTTGCTTATAAAATGCATGACATTTAAAGTCAATAATCCCCTAGGGACCCTGAGAAAGCCCTGCACTCTCTGCCCCCATGGCCTTGTGGACCATTGTCCCTTGCAAACCTAGCTCTAGACCCAAAAGGGCCACCTGGCAACAGACTTCCCTGATGAGGGAGAGCGTGCAACAAACACAGATGGACGCAGATGGCCAGTGGCTTCCGTGGTGACCCTGCCTCCAGCACACCTTTCCTGCCTCCCTTTGTCCGCTGACACATTTGATGCTGACTTAATGTCTCCCTCTGTGTCTCACTCTTTCCTCCAGCCTGGGGACTCAATCTTGAGAAAAGGGGTGAACGGTGGCTCTGGGAGTCCGAGAAATCCACAGTGGGCCCTGCTGGTGGTTGCTCAGTGCACAACCTGTGCCCCAATCCCAACCCCAGGAGCCACTCCGAGCAGGTCTGCTGTTAGATGACTTACATAAAATACAGATCCCACAAATACATGTGTCACTTACAGGTGTGCGATATAACATCACAGTCAGACCCCACCCCTTAGGAGCCTTTACACTCTGGCCCTGTGCTGACTGGTAAGCATGGTCCCCTAAGTGTAACCAAATTAAATCTAGTAAGTTTGAATCTAGACTGATGGAAGTGACATCTAGTTGCAGATTCATTTCCTCTTTCACACCAGCCCCCTTTAGAAGCCATGTGTAGCTGGCAGTACCCTGCATGACACAGACTGTGCTGTCCCTTCTGCCCAGGTGTGCCGCCTCCTGGCACGGTGCACAGGGGCACACTCCCACCGACACCTGTTGGAGTCTGAGGCAGAATGCCCTGGCCCGACCTGTCCTCACTACCAGCCACCTGCTGTCCGCCTGCTGTCTCTCCATGCTGGCCTCGGACATCAGCACACACAGAGCACAGTTCCCTCGCCTGTCCTCTGTCCTCCACCCTGGACCATCTTCCTGAGATCCCCTCCTCACTTCTCCAGGATGCTGCTCCTGTCCCCTTCTCCACAAGGCCTGGCATCATCCTCTCCCAACGGTCCCCTCTCCCAACCTGTCCATCTTCTCCTTCTGCTTTGTCTTTGCCGCACTGTCCCTCTGCCATCATGGTATATATTTATGTTCTGTTCGTTTTTACCTCTCCTTGACCACAGTTTCCATGACACAGGGATGTTGTCTTTTGGGCTCCCAGCTGAGCTGTAAATGTGACTGCAGAGACAGCTGTTAGAAAAACGAGTGCGCATTATTCACTTTATTCTGTTAGCACCCTGGAGCCCAGCAGGGCTGGCTCATGTGACTGTGACAGTGACTACTTTGTCATCTGACACGGGGTTGTGAGATACTCCCCTGATCTAAGGGTCGTGAGGATTTCTAGAAATGCCAGTGTTCAACCCAGGCACATGAATGGCTGGTGAACTCCATGGCTGTCTCTGGGGTCAGGGAGACATGTTCCTGGCCTCGGTTTCCTGTGCAAAATGGGCCCTGTGCCTCACAGGCGCCAGGTCTTCAGTGTCTGCTAGAGCATGAACATGCCTGGGCTCTTACTTCCTGCAGAGGAACTGAAGGATTCAAGGCACGGACAGGAGCCAGGATCCCAGCCCTTGTAGAGTCAGGTGACTCAGTGGGGGAGACCACTTGCATGCAAAGGGTGGGGCTGGCTGGGCTGCGCTCCCCTTACCCCTTGGCAGGGGCGTGGACAGTGGCAGAGCCCACCTGGAGTCCAGGGGAAGACTGATTTTCAAAATCAGAAGATACCAGCAGTGAGCACCACACACACCCTGGGCACAGGAGTCCAGAAGTGCGTACTATTGGCGAATCACAGGGCAGGCCTCTCGGTGTGCAGACTGGGAACAAGACTGCAGCCCCAAGGTATCCACAGAGGAAACAACAGAGGCTGGAGATGCACTTTAAGCAATTGCATGGGACACGCCCGGACCATGTCCCAGTGTTCAGCACCCACAGGATCAGAGAGCCCCTGAGTAAAGGCCCTGGAGCTGCAGGGGACAGGCCAGGAAGGGGCTGCCTCTCTAGGTGTGTTTGCTGCTCCAAAGGTGGGGGCGACTGTTCCTTGCAGCTGCACACAGAGACAGGGACAGAGAGACCTAGGGGAAGGCAGGCAGTCTCACCTGGGCAGGCCCTGTCCTTGATCCTAAGAGCAAGAGCCTTGAGATGTCCTGACCATGTGCACGCAGTGTCTTCCTCCCCGAGCTGAGTGTCTGCAGACCCAGGACCTGCCTGCACAGTCTCTAGGAAACAGGAAAAGACACCAAACCAGACCAAACAAATCATGTGCAGATGCTCAAATCAGCTCAGTCGAAGTTCCTTCCTGAAAGGCAGGATTTCTACTTTCCTTTGTTAAAAAAAAAAAAAAAGTCCTAGCTAATTTTAAATAATTTTTTATAAACTCTAGGAAATCATATGCTGGCTATCAATCATGCATTTTAAACAACTGTTTAAGAATTTTGTTAGTATCTAAAAATAAAATTCAGATACCTCTTCATGTACCTTTAAGGCCCTCAGCAGCAGGGGTCTCCTCTTGACCCCAGCTCTGGTCCCCTCCTCTCCCCCCAGACAGGGCTGCTTGTCACTCTGCAAACATTGCTCCAACGTGTGATCAGCACTCCAAGCTCTGGAATTGCAAAGAGCCATGGCTGAAAGACACCCCGTGGCTTGGAAGAGTAAGAAAAAAATAGATGAAGATTGAATTCAACCATGACCAAGTATGCTCATCAGAGAAGAGGGCCCCGGCCGGGGTCCCCAGGTGCTGCTACACTCTGCAATGAGGCCCCACAGGAAGTCAAGCTGGTGAGGACTCCACGGCTGCTGAGGGTGGGTTCATAGTGGAGAGGTCACTTCCAGTCTCCAGACCTGCATTGCCTCAAATGTGACCTGAGACCTGTGGATGGGTCCTCTCTGAGTCTCTCCTTGTAGCTGTAAAATTCTGTGATTGGAGAAAACAACAGGAGACACTGCTCCAACTGGTCAGAGCGGATTCTAGCAGGACAGTGCAGGGAATCATGAAGGGACTGCACTAGCCACATCCTCAAAGGCTCCCTAACCCCAGAAGGGAGGCAGATGGCAGCACAGTTGGGGAACATGCAACAAGGAGCAAGGATGGTTGGTCTGCGGTGGTGTCACACACGGTGCCTCCCATGGTCCCTGCCAGCCACCATGCCACACCCCACCTCTCCACACCCCTGCATCCACATGGACCCAGAAGACTTCCAACCAAGGGCAGGGTACAGGATTCTGGTGCCCAGTCCAGAGAAGCACTGTGACCAGTGACCAAGCTGCCCCAGCAATGGGGTCCCAGGGAGGCCCTGTTTCCTGATCTCAGGACTGGGACTCAATAGCGAAGCCTTTGACCTGAGCAGCATAGGCTGAGCTGGCTCCTCTCCTCCCAGCCAAGTAGAGGACCCATGTGGGTTTCATCATGCATCCAGGACATTTGGGGCACTGAGCAGAGGTGGTGGCCCACGCTCCAGATCAGCCTGCAGACATGGCTGGCTGAAAGTACATGACCACAAGTTCACAGTCAGAAGAGCGAGGAGCTGATTGAGATACCCCCAGGTCCTCCTAGGCCCTCTCTGCACACCCGCTGCCAGTTCTCACCTGCTTCCTGTCTCCCTTCGGGTCCAGTTCCCTAAAACTCCTAGAGTTGTGGGCTTAGGCTTCCCTGGAATGTGGATCTGGAGTCCAGAACCTTCATTTTCCAATCTCTTTCCCATGCTGGAATGGACTCGACTTTGTGAATCAGGGCAGGGTAAGTGGGAAGGCCAGGCTGAGCTGCAGTCCCAGCACCAGCTGTGGAGACAGGTTCAGGAATACAACCTCAGTTCACGCAGCTCCAGGATGAGTATGAAGGGGAGGAAAACAACAGAAGATGAGCGCTATCAGCAACCACGGAAGCCTTCTGATGGTTACACAGAGTGATTTGTGCTATGTGCCAAGGAAGAGCTGAGGTGTAGCTAGTCTGGACCAAGCCCACTGGTTGCCATGGAAACAGAGCCAGTGCTGCCCCAGGAAAGGCAGCCTGGATCCCAAGATGGCCTCCTAGCCCTCCCACTTGGCAGCACGTGGCTGGAGAAATCCAGCCACACATGGCTCACTGTGGTCTCATTCAGAAGGAGTTTGGGGTACCAACTAGAGGGCCTTCCGGGGTGCTGTGGTGAGCCTCTCAGAGGACATGTGGATCCCCCCACCATAAGGGCTGAAGAGCTGCATGCTATCTGCACTGCCCACAGGAATGGCACCTACTAAACACACGTGGACACTGCTTCCCCGCCCACAGGACATGGCGTGTGTAATATCACTGCAGTCACTGCTAAATCACCTCATCTTCGTGTGATCAGAAAATATGGTGGATGTTTGAATGAAAAGATTTATTACAGTAAAAGACACACTGCTGTGAGTCCCATTCAAAATATTCAAAACACTCCCCTCACTTCAAACGCACTAATCCCATCATTCGTGGCAATATGTCTTTGATTGCGATAATTTTCTTAATTTAAACATTTGTTCTATTTTTCAATCACCCCTGGTATAGAAGTACATTTGGATAGTGGTTTATTTCTATAATTGTTTTAAAACATTGCCTTAATGCAGCAGAAGTCAGGGGTCTTTATCATTGAAAGGCCTCCCCCAGCCTGGGCATGTCTGCGGTGATCTCCTCTCTCACTGTTCCTCTCCTGGGCTTCCTCCTAGGCTGCAGATCTGCTGGCCAACAGCTTCTGTTAGTGACTAGGGAGAAAAGCAGCAACTCAGCCAGCACCAGATGTCAAAAGAATCCAAAATGGTATTTCAGACATGCTTTTTGGAGACAAACTGCTCAGAAGCCAACACTTATATTTATAAACTTGAGTCCACAGAGCTCTAACCAGATCAGATCCTCGTCATGAGGGTGGAGCAAGGCATCCTACAGAGGTCACACTTCTGATTCTGTCTGTGGATCCTAAGTTGTTTAGCACCATCTGGCTCAAAGGAGAAGATTCAGACCTGCTACTTTTTATGAAGCTGTCACAGGGGTTAGAACTCCACATGTAACAGCAATGAAAGGAGGTCTGTACCTGGCTGGTGGGGACCAAGGGAGGTCACCTGGCTGAGCCGAGGAATTGCCTCTGCTTGCTGAGCTCACTCAGAGAGGGTCAGGTCTTTGCTCCTTTCCATCCCACAGTGAAGACTGGCAGTCCCATCCCCACCCGGGAAGCACCAGGGCTTGCATCTGCCAAGAGGTGATCCCTTTCCATGTGCTCCTGTGGTTCCCTTGAATGAAAGATTTTAAACATTAGACTGCAGAAAGGAAATTGAAGTACTGTGGCCTCCACTAAGCCTCTGTCTAAATAACCATGTTATTTTGCTTAGAATGTCAAAGTGTACTTTAATTCTCTGAGAAAAAAAACACTTCTTTTCATGACAAATATGTCCCCCTTCTTTGTTGGAATATTGCTTGGTAGATACAAACTAGTAACATTGACTCCTGGAAATACTGTGGCTGGAATATTTACTTTCTGCCTTGTTTGGACCACATTTTTAATCCCCCATGGTCACAGAAAATTCTGGTCCATTTGCCAAAGCCCATGTCATTGTGTTACTCATTTCCTTATCAGCCTCAGCAAAAACACACCCAGAGAAGGGAAAGGGACCTGAATACATAAAACCAGAGATGAAATGCTAGAGGATCCCTGTAAGTGATCCCCAATTCTAGACGATGCTGAGGCATACCACTGGGAATTCAACCCGGGGCCTTCCCACTGAGCTACATTTTCAGCCCTTTCTTTTTTATTTTAAAACAGGGTCTCACTAAGATGCTAAATTGCCCAGGCTGGGCTCAAACTTGTGATCCTCCTGCCTCAGCCTCTCAGAGTACTGGGATTACAGGTGTGCCCCAGCACACCTGGATTATAGCACATATTTAGAACCTGCGTGCTAATAGATTGACTGTTCCTCTCCATTACTCCACATAATTAAAAGCTTTATTTAAAATGTGTTTTGAAATAGTTAAGTACTGGTGACTTGAGAAATTCTATTAACCTGCAAAGTTTTGGGCCATACATGCCACTTCCAGTAGCCATTCCACAGGCACTGCCATCAGTCACAAAACCTCATCAACACCAAGCCATAGTGACTTGGAAGAAAAGCCAAATCCTTCAATAGGCTGTGTATTCAGATGCATTTCCTACAGCTTCTTTCCAGATTTCTTCCACACACTGTCTGGCTTCCCTGGGCATCTGCTTGGGAGCAGACATACCCTAATAAGATAGCTACATCCACACCAGCCACTTCAGAACACAAGGAGTCAACACAGCACATCCCACCATATTTATGGAATTCTCCTAAGACATGCCCAAGAAGGGCTGGGTGATTCTATTAGCCCCTCTGTACAATCAACTGATTAAGGCTCTGCAAACGGGTTGCCTGCATCACACTGTTAGCAAGTGACCAACCTGAGGCAGGTTCTATGCTCAATCTCCTGTAGCTACCGAGGTTGGTGCAAACTGTGTGCCTGCTGCACTTCCTGGTCAGAACCTGCAGGGGGCAGGTTCTCACCCTCCATTGCTCAGAAGGTGCAGACTCCTGTTTTGTCTCATCCTAAGCTTCCCCCATCATCAGGGCACTGATGCAATGTGAAGAAGCTTGTCAGTTTTCTTTTAATCTCCTTGGGAGAAAGTAACATGAGTGGAGTGGCATGATTAATAGGTGCTGAATATTAAAAAGGTAAGATGTTCTCCCGAGCTATGCATGGCAGCAGGGGGAAGGAGAAGTGCACTGAAGATAATCCTGAGATTAACACATGGGCATTAACAGTCTTATACCTCACTCACATGGTGGAAGGTGAAGAATTTCAGGAAACATGGGACCACGGTCTTATTCCAAGTGCAGGCTTTATCGTGGCTTTGGAAGCAGCGAGGAGGATTAGATGGGGTTTTCTCTGCATATTCCCCATTTCAGTGACTCCCTCCTTTTCCAAATTCTTCAGAATGCCATGGTGAGTTTCCTAGGAGAACTCAAGGAGAAAGCCATGGACTAGACCTTCACTGGCTGTGGTTTCTTCTTTGACTCAACTTGTGACCCACTGCGTGTGTTTTCCTGTTTTCAGATCAGGACTCATAAATGATCTCATGGTTGGTTTTTCTTAGACTCAGTGGTGCAGCTATAAAGCATCTCCATGGTTATCTGCAGAGACAACCCAGCCTGGTTTTTCCAAGGACGCTTCTCTGTCATTGCTCATGAGTATAGCAAAGTGCATAAATTGAGAGGAGAATGTAACACTTATATTTACAGAAATCCATTACAACAGGATTGGCTTGTCTCCTAAAAGACTAAACCACAGGCCAATGGCAAGTGTACATTTGTGATTAACATTGCTGCAATATTTCTGAGTGTGTTTGTTGGTTGTTCTTTTGTTTTGTTTTTCTTTCCCCTTGCTGCTGTTTGAGGGTTATGTTTATCCTTACAATAAGGACAAGGATGTATAGGAATTGTCCAGAGAGAAACAGTTGGATGAGCAGTGTGCTCTGGCTAACACATGGTGAATTTGACTGGCTGATGTTTGGGAGGTGTGCCATACCTTAACTATTCATTGACTCTAGATGGGATAACAAAGATGCTATTTTCTGTTCTTGCTAGATTTTGGATCTTTTTTCACAAACAAAATCATTTCTCCATCAAATCCATGAAGAAAGCACAAGAGATTCTATATCTCAGCTTTAGTCAACCATTATTTTCTCCTACTCAATACGCTTCATGCCTTTAAATCGTTATTAAGCATTAGAAATTCTTCTCACTCTGGTATTCTAATCATGGAAACAAAGAACAGCTGTGAAAAGGACACACAGTTGCCCAAATCCAACCTAAGAGACCACCCATTTAGAATTTGAGAACTCATTTATAATTGTCAGTACAGTATTCTGCAATGTACATTACAGTGATTACCTAGGATGGCAAATGGACATATAAATCCTAAATATTCTTTCAGTGTGATGCACAAGGTGTTTCTGATGAAACAGAAGCGTTTAGATCACTTTTAATATGACATTTTTAAAATAGTGCCTAAATGCTTTTTTGAAATTGAGTGCACTGATTCATTCATTATTTCTCCCCATTCACTTAAATTTTCCCAAGCCCACAAGACAGAACTGAACAACACTGTGTTTGAAATCAAATGCTATGTTGTCAATGTGACAACTTCCCTAATTCCTTCTAGTCCTGTCTTATAGACATCCAGTCACTGAGCACGTTTTCTACCTTCTCAACCCTGCAGAGACAGAGGTATGGGAGTCGTAGTTCATTAGATTTACCTTCCGTACCTTTACTGCAGAATTCCTGTAGATTCAATATGTTGTCTCAAAGGTATCAGGTTCCAAACGACTCTTAATTCAGTTCCAACCTGTGCTTTCAATGCGGAGCTCACTACATAGGCAGCATCCCTGTGTGATTCTCAGAAACCTGAGGCTTTCTTCCGTGTTGCTTAAGTATGACTGCAAAAATAAACCATTTAAATGCAATTGCTACCAACATCTGTTTATGGGCTGGCAAAAGGAAAAGTTCATGAACTCTTAGAAAGCTTAGTGACAGGGTGGATATAATAACTATTCAACCATTCGGGCTGAAAATAAATAAAGCCAAGGGAGACAAGAAATCATTCTTAAAATTTAGAAATTAAAATGTATATTTTAACATTATGTTTACCATATTTTAAGGTTAATGAAGGGAGTCATGGTGAATATTTTAAGAGGCCTCCTGTTTCCAAGGGCAACTCATTTTCTTTATGTCAACACTTTCAACCCAGGCACCCATGGACCTAAGGGTTTATTCTGGGCCCCACTGGGTGTAACTTACTGTTAGCTTACTGTCCATGCTGTTGCAACTAAACTTCCAATTCTATCCACTTTTTTCTTTTCTTTTCCTTTTTGTCTTCTCTATTTTTTTTGCAGAAGATCATCAAATGAATTGTCACAGTACTCGGATCATGCAAGACACAGAAAAGGATGATAACAATAATGATGAGTACGATAACTATGATGAACTAGTGGCCAAGTCATTGCTGAATCTTGGCAAAATCGCTGAGGATGCAGCATACCGAGCCAGGACTGAATCGGAAATGAACAGCAACACGTCCCACAGCCTGGAGGACGACAGTGACAAGAATGAAAACCTGGGCCGGAAGAGCGAGTTGAGTCTAGACTTAGACAGTGATGTTGTCCGAGAAACAGTAGACTCGCTCAAACTGCTGGCCCAAGGGCATGGTGTTGTGCTCTCGGAAAACATCAATGACAGGGGTTACGGGGACAGCATGTTGCAGCAGGACAGCAGGAATATGAACTACGTCATGCTGGGCAAGCCCCTGAACAACGGGCTGGTAGACAAGATGGTGGAGGAAAGCGACGAGGAGGTATGCCTGAGCAGCCTGGAGTGTCTACGGAACCAGTGCTTCGACCTGGCCAGGAAGCTCAGTGAGACCAATCCACAGGAGCGCAGCCAGCCGGCCACCATGGGCATCCGCCAGCACGGCCGGCCGGAGGATGACTTCCCAGGCAGGACGCCTGACAGGAACTACTCGGATATGATGAACCTCATGCGGCTCGAGGAGCAGTTGAGCCCCAGGTCTAGAACGTTCTCCAGCTGTGCAAAGGAGGACGGGTGTCACGAGAGGGACGATGACACCACCTCTGTGAACTCGGACAGGTCCGAGGAGGTGTTTGACATGACCAAGGGCAACCTGACCTTGCTGGAGAAAGCGATTGCCTTGGAAACAGAAAGAGCAAAGGCCATGCGGGAGAAGATGGCCATGGATGCCGGGAGGAGGGACAATGTGAGGTCCTACGAGGATCAGTCTCCAAGACAGCTTCCCGGGGAGGACAGGAAGCCCAAGTCGAGTGACAGCCATGTCAAAAAGCCATACTATGGTAAAGGTAATATTTCTACCTAAAGTAAGTTGCCTCAGGAAAGCATGAGCCTTGTAAAAGATGTTGCTGGTAGTCTCCAATTAAAATATGAGTCACACTAAGTTTTATCTCTAATGCACATCTTTAGAGTTGGTTCCAGAATTCAATTTTGTGATGCTGTTTCTGATGAGCTAATAAAATACGTGTCTGAGAAATACATTAAGCAGCTCAATGTCCTATTATTAGAGCAGATGACTACTATGACATTCAGGGGGAAAATTCGTTTTCCTTGGGAAGACAGAGCCAGTGCACCAACCCATCCTGCCATAGAAAATATTAGAGTGAGCCTGAGCTGTTGCAAGTGATCTGTACTCTATGTCAAGCAGCAAGGGTTCATGTAACAATTAGACCATCAGAGTTGAAAGCTCTTACTCTGTTGATCAGATTGGATAGGTGGCATTGTGATTTATAAAATTATCATCCAACAATAGTTATTGATGAAACAATCCCCTGGAAAACACCCCTGACAGGAATTGAACAGCAGCAGGTGACCGATGGCATGAGATAAGGCCAGAGACTGCACATTAATTATCTAAGATAGTCAGGTAATGGAAACCATTTGCTATGCACAGCATGATGTGGCCTCAGCTATGATCAATAGTGATTTCTGTAGTATATTCATCCTTCCACATTGTGGAAGCAGTGACGGTCCTTTTCTCAACAGAATTCATTCTGAAACACTCAAAACTATCCAAGATGATAGTTTTAGCCAAATTTTCCTTTATGAAATTGTGGGCATGTATTTGCCTATATCTGTATATTTAACTATATGTACATATGTTACACATATGTATAGTAAATATATCATAGATACATCCCCAACCTCAAGGAATGATTCTGTTTACAGCAACAACCATGTCTAGCGTGAGGAAGGTTAAGATTCAACTTCTCATAGGGTTCCGGCTCTGTCAATATCTCATTTACAAGCTTCTTTTAGAACTAAGTAAGAAGCAATTTCGAGAACAAAATTGGCAGATCCTTATAGCCTTCCATTTAGTGCCAGAAAAGATCCTGCTTTCTGCTTTTCGTTTTATTCTGTGAATTATGAGAAGCTGAGTTGCGTTACTGTGGATCTAAGAATGAGGTGCAGGAACTTAGTTTGAAAATCAGTTGTTGTATAAACTTCAAATGATGAGAACAACAGTACCTTTTCTGTTGTGGCATGGGTATGTACTCTCCTCTCAATGTATGCGCGTAGCTTCTATGGCGAGTCAGGCATCATTATTCCCAAATCCAAACTGAAGATGAATCCTGGCCGGAGCTCCATGAAGAACTGGTTGGCAGGTGCCCCTTGGGCCACTGAGGAGAATCCTAGACTACTGAAGGCATGGAAGATATTGAAGGGGCATTATCTTTTAAAGGAAATAGAGTCTGTAGCTTAGTGGAGATTCAAGTTTGCTTTGGACATTTTTTTTTTTTTTTTTGGTACCGGGGATCAAACTCGGGTTCTTGCACTCGCGCAGCAGGCAGCGAAACCACGGAGCTAAATCCCCAGCCCCGCTTTGGACATTTTAAAGAGTACAATACTTAGCACATACATATTAAATTACAGAGCTACCATTGTTACCAGGATGTACTCAGCTTATCTACTAAGAAGGTTTAGTTGAATTTCTGAGAATCATACAGTAAACAAACATTTTTAGGAAGAAACAGTGCCCTTTTCTCATGTGCTTCTCAGTTGTGTGCACAAATCTAGGCTCATGCTTTAGGGTGACATTTTAGTGGCTTTCTGGATGGAGGTTCAGCACCGAGCTCTGGTGTGTTACTCTGTGTGGTCGTGGAAGTTTATTTGGCTTGCACATCCTGTGTCACCACTTCTTTAGTGTCTGTAGTCCCTCTAAACTCAGCTACTTATTGCAAATCTGGACTTGTTTTGTTTTGCTTGGCTATTATCATTATTATTATTATTATTATTGTTATGCAAGAATGGAATTCAAACCACTTGTTTCCCCTGGATAAATGGGGGCAGGGGAGGGAATGTACAGGACAAACTGAGATGTGCTTTATTCCTGAAAAGGAAATAGGTTGGGGCCCTGGATTTTTCCCAAAGTTGATTTATGCTTCTCCCAGTTTTTCCAGATTTCTACCTCTGACCAAAGTTATGTCCATTTTCTATCAGCATATTCAGTATTATTCTGAGTTTCTTTTGAATATGTCTATAGTTAGATTCAGAACCAAAGAAATAAACCCAAGCAAGGCCAAGAAAGCAGAACAAAGAGACTAAGGCTCCCTTTTAAAAGGAAAAAATCACGGGTTCCTATCTCACCAATATAACCAATGGGCAATTACTGCCACCACCCAGCATGTCACCAGTCCCTGCTTTCAGTAAAGGTGACAAAACAGAGCTGGAGATGTGACCCCATGATGCAGTGTTTGCCAAGGGATGCATTCAGCCCTAAGTTCGAACCCTAGTACTGACCAAAAAAAAAAAAGAACAAATACTTGTATCTATGGAAGAATAACATTTCCGGAATTGTGAGCTAAAGCAAGAGAGGTCAACTTGAAACTTTTCTGTCTTCCATATGATCATCTGCTCTACCCAAACTGAGAGGGAGCAAACTAAATTGTGCATACCATTTTTTTCATAAGTTGTTGCAAGGTTTTTGGTTAAGCTGTTGGTGCCTTTGCTTGCTTTGCTGTTTCCTGTTTGCTTACATGTTTCCTTTCAAGATGAGTTGGGATTGCAAGAAATAAGAAAACCAAGGGAGGTAACAGTGAAGGCAAACTGCATGCCCCATCTGAATCAGAACTTCATGCATCGAGAGGAGACTATACCTGTGATGGCTTCCAAAACTTGAAATAGTTTTGTCACATTGTTTTTCTAAAAATCTGTGCCTTAAGTTTGAGACACTTGAAAGGTCTAGGAAATAATATAATTTGGGAGAAATTGTAAATAATGTCCTGATGAAATCATCACTTTGTGGTTAATAAGAGTCATAACTTCACTTTTTTACCTGTTGCAAGTCCTGTGCATGTATTTTAACATATCTTATCTCTAGCTTGTGATTTTTTAAGTAATTGAAACTTTCCTTTGAAACTGTTACCCTGCACTTGCTATTTTAGATTTACATTGCTTGAATTATACCAATATGATTATGAAATTACTCAATAGGCAATAAAATGCTAGGCTTTCTGTTTGCATATGTAAGAGAAACCTCCAAAAGGTGGTGAGACACTAAAGTCACAACACATAGCTTTGGATCTGTGACAGTGGCGTTGGCGCTATGACTCATCCACCCTCAGTGGACAATGGATGACAGTGGTGGAAAGGATGTTTCCCTGAGAACGTGCCCTGGCTCAGAAGGCACCAGCATGTGACACATGACAGGCACATGTATAGAATAAAAGAAAAGGAAAGTGTCTTTTATATGAACGTGACAGCATTTATAAATCCCTGTGAGTCCTTTGTCTACTTCAAGTTCACATAAACAACTTGAGAAGAAAGTCTGTAAGAGTTCAAAAATTTTAATACCAAGCTTCATTTCTTGGTGTTTCTTAGCAAGACAAAAACATGCGTTTTCTAACAATCATGATTGGCTTGTTGAATGAGATTATCCATATAAAAGGATTAAATCCTAAAGAGAATTTAAGTCTTGCATTCTTTGGACTAAATTGCAACACCTACTGTCTACTGCTAATCTAAGCAACTGGTTTTCAAAATCTGGCTCAAAAACATAGATTGCAGTTAGATTGACTATTTGGCCTGAGATTAGCCTCAGAAATGCTTTCTGGAGTTATTCTACTGCACAGTTATGAACTGTGGTCAATCCTGGGTGTAGAATTAATTTTGTTAGCCATGTCATTACATTTCTGGCATCTAGCATTGAAATCCAGAACAAATGTCTGCTTTAATCAGCCCTCCGCTGGTACTGCATAGAAGCCGACAGGGCTCTAGAAAAGCACTCCCTCTTAATTGGATGTATGCATGGACAGCATTATACCAGCTCTCCTCCGGTTCCGAGCACAGACGAAGAAATCAAAACAAATGGTTGCTCTGGCGGCTTCTGAAGCATTTTCAATTGCCCATCACCCCTGCCAGGTGGGATTCCACCCTCTCGGTCATTTGCTTACAGTGCCTTCTGAGAGTTCAGCTTATTTTCTGAGAAGTGCTGAATTGCTATGCTAAGACAGTGTTGTTCAACTCCAAGAGCGAAGTTCAATGCCAGTCAAATTTTGCAGCCTGTAGCATTTGCAACCAGAGCTCTCAATAAAAAGAAATTCAGCTGAGGAGTCTTGGAGAGGAATCACTCTTTGGTTGAATTTCACAGAGAAATTCCTGAGGGATAACGGCATGGAGTTTTGATCTCTGAGAAGGCCACTGCCTCATCATCGTTGACATTGATTTCTTTGAGCAACACGGCTTATCATGTAACACACGGGAAACCAGTTAATCAAGAGTTAAGGCTAGGGAGAGATGTTTTTGTTTGGTTTGGTTTTGGTTTTGGTTTTTTTACTTTAGGATAAAAACAAATACTTTCTGATTCATGTGACATTGTATAAGGTTGAAAAAGTCACCCCCAAAATCCAAGAAAGTACCTACATGAAATTCTCATGTCTCAGCCTGTCCCCTGACACCTGCTTTATTTCTTTCTATAGCAAAGGTCTCTTCTGATTGTTGAAATGATCACATTTGTCTTTGGTTGGTAAACATTCATTCTCTTGGCAACTGTTGTCACTTTTAGATCCCTCAAGAACAGAAAAGAAAGAGAGCAAGTGTCCAACCCCCGGGTGTGACGGAACGGGCCATGTGACCGGGCTGTACCCGCATCACCGCAGCCTGTCCGGATGCCCGCACAAAGATAGGGTCCCTCCAGAAAGTAAGTCTGCCACGCCACGCCTCCGCGCCACCTGGGGGTGCCCGCACTGTGGGTGTGTCTGTGTCGTCCCTCCTACCTGACTCATTTCCATTGCACGGCCCCTCGAACCCGTGACAGTCAGCTACCTAGGAAGAGGGGGCTCTGGCCACCTCCCTACCCCATGATTTCTGGGAACCCTGAAGCCCATCTCCCTGGAGCAAGAGTCCCAGACCCACCTGGGTCCCGTCCCAACCTCAGTCCTGCTTGCTCTGTGACCTCAGGCAGGTCCCTTCTGTCCTCCTCACAAGTTACAGAATCAAACTACATGGGCTCTAAAGTCCCACCCAGCACTGACCCACTTTGACTCCCTGAGGGAAGGGACCCAAAGACACATCATGCAGAAATATCTGGATTTCTGTGTACCACCCAGTGAGCGTCAGCTCGGGGGTCCGGTTCTATTTTCCTAGGAAAGCCTGTTTCATGTCACAGTCATTCCCCATTGCCACACTAGAGGATCTCAAATAAGCAGGTTGAAATCAGGAGGTTTTGGTCTTACACATTCTTTTTCATAGTTAGGTTCTGATCAAATGAAATGAATCTATGAAAAAAAAGAAATTCTTTTAGAACAGAATGATATACACCTTCTTTGTTGTCTTTGTTTTGGCAGTAAAGTATGCCAATGATATGTTGTCAGAATTGGGAGCTCAGGAAAGTGGCACATTTTCAGAAATGAGTGAGTTTAAGATGCTGGTTTTGAGCTGAAGGCACCTAGAGGCATTTCCTCTTATCTGAGACAGTTTCCAGAGGGGCAAACTAATAGTTGGCTTGTGACATGCCCAGATGACCAGTTGGTGATTTCAAGAAATCTTAAGGGCCATCCCATTAAAATCGGTGATGCTGAAATTCTTGAGAAATAAATTTCAGTTAGAGTGAAGAACATTCCTGGTAGAATTCAAGACATAGGAAGCAGGCTTGCTGAGCACCCTTGGGTGAAATTCTTTCAGAAGCTAATGGGCTCTGGATTTCTAAAAAACCTACTGAGCGTAATAAGCTCAGGCTTCCTGTCACTGTCCTGAGAACAAAGCGGGAAGCGTTGTGCAAATGAACACACTCCTGTGTGGCCACAATCCCGTGTGTTACATGAGCAAGGAGGCAGCATGGGTTACCGCAGCGGCTTCCACGTGCTGAGCAGACACTTGGATTGGAGCTTGGCTGGCTCCCGCAGGCACTAACCCACCCAGGTGCCCGCTACCCCACAGGGTAACATGGGCCCCGCTTCTCAGGAGAAGGAAAAGAGGAGCAACGACTCTGTCTTCCTTCTCTTTCAGGAACTAGCACTGTGGCTGGCAAATTGGGGGTGTTGGTGTTTTTAAAATGAATGTGAGCAGGTACTTACTGACCTAAGCAATTGATGAGCTGAGCCATAACTCCAAATCTGACTCCCAGGCCCACAGATCCCGCTGAAACCTGGGCCTGGCACTCCACTTGGACCTGGCAAGCTATGCAACGGCAGGCATCTGCACGTGCTCTGAACTTTGCATCCCTCATCTACAAAGTGAGGTGCTAGGGCCAACCTCTAATGTTTTAAGAAGAAAGATTTTGCCGGGCATCGTGGTGCATGCCTGTTAATCCCAGAACTTCGGGAGGCTGAGACCAGAGAATTGTAAATTGGAGCCCAGCCTGGGCAACTGAGTGACTTAGTGAGACCCTGCTTCAAACTAAAAAGGGCTGGAGGTGTAGCTCCAGGGAAAAGATGAGAGAGAAAGAGTTTTATTTATGCAAGTTTTCTTTAGAGTATAGATTTTCATCTTAAAGGAGGGTCAGTTCCTTACAAAGGGTGAGAAAGTCTCCTGACTCTGTATTATCACAGGAAAAGCCCAAATGTAAAGGAAACCTGGGCTGTATTCTGATAAATGACAGATTGCACAGTCCTGTCCCCACCCCAGGGAGACCACACATAGCGTCACCTTAGCAGGAGGGCAGGATGTGGGAGCCCAGGACCACTCACCCTGTCTTACAAACACTCCGATGCTTCTACAAAAAAAAAAAAAAAAAACGGTTCTTAGAATTTATTCATGGATCACTCTTTATCACTCCAAAAATACAAAGGAAAACTTCCACGACAGGTATTTTGGTTCTGTTTTTTCTGGACGGGCTTCTCCTGCCATCCTTTCTGTCCTGCTGATTCCTGTGCAGGGATCTCCTCCACAGTCAGGACTGGGAATCACATTCGGGTCTGGTCCTCAGGGAATCCCCCACCCAGCTGGCTGCTGTGCAGTATTGGGGTCACATGGCAACACCCTGGGTCCCTGAGCCATGCTCCAAACTGCCTGTGTGATAGAAAAGGCATCCACAGCAATTTCTAGAGGTTTCTGTCAGAGTCCACGAAAGGACAGGGCACAGAGAAGATAGCGGCTATGCAAGGAGGGTGGGACCAAGTTCAGGGATATTTTTAGAAAACACCCCAGGAAGCAGCAAAGGGGAGAGTAGAGAAATGCGAGGGACAGAGCCAGGAAGCAGAGCAACAGGGCCACCAGCAGAGGGGAAAGTGTGCTGAGTCTCCTCCCTGCCTGGCTTGGTCCCATGCAGAAAAGTGATGCTCAATGTACACAGAGAGCTGTGGAGGTCCCTATGTCTGCCCATCAGAGCCTGATATGGACCTCACAGGGGAAGATGCCAGAGAGTCAGGTGGCCTTGATGCCCCCTCCCAAGAGCCTGAGAAACAGGCTGGAGATTGATCCCATAGAGGCGGCGTGGAGGCGTGGAAGCAAGCAGCTCCCGGCCCAGTGTGGACATTTGGGGTCTGCGCCTGTCCATAGCAGGAGTCTGCCACGGTCCCTGTAAGAGCTACATCAGAACCAAGCTGGAAGTGGTTTTCTATCTCAGGAAAGACCACATCTGAAAAGCCTAGTGTGGGGGGAAAGGAAAGATGAGCATTGATGTGGAAGAGACGCTGTGTTGAAGGAAGTGTTTTTGGGCTGTTGTAGAAGGGTGACAGGAAAAGTGTAAAGAGTAAAAATTGAATGAAGTAGGGTCAACAGAAACCCTGCAGAGGGAAAGGTAAGACTGCAGACTGAAGAGCTGGCCTGAAAGAGAGGGGTGTTTGGGGGCCGGGGATTTAGCTCAGTGGTTCTGTTGCCTGCCTCGAAAGTGCAAGGACCTGAGTTCAATCTCCAGTACCAAAAAAAAAACAAAGAGAGAGGGGTGCTTCTTCCCCTGAGACAGGCACTAGTGCCTCAGTTTACCCCATGACCCCACTCCAGATCCCCACCACAAAAATGAGGTGTGGGGTGACTTCATTTTTTTGATCACTGTTTATTGAGAACCGTCCATCTCTAAGGACAAGGCAGGAGCTATGAGACATCTAAGGATAAAACCAAGCCTGATATGGTGGTGCACACCTGTAATCCCAGCATTCTGGGAGGCTGATGCAGGAGAATACCATGTTCCAGCCCAGCCTTGGCAACTCAGCAACAAAGCAAAACCCTGTCTCAACATCACATTTTTTTTAAATGTCAAAGGACAAAACCAAAATGGACTCTTTCTTTAAGGAACTGACCAGTGAGGCTGCTCTGTGTGAACTTGGGTAATGGAAGTACCGTGTGGATGGGGCTTCAGGGCCTGCAGATTTCAGGGGAAGAGAGATTGCTGTAGAGAGGGGGAGCATGATGGGAAATACAGAGATGTCATCGTGCGGCAGATGTGGTGTGGAGCACTTTCCTGACCATCCAGCCCTACGTAAACCCTGCTGGCAGGGAGAGCTGCCACCTGCCCACTGTCTCTGGGGTTTGCAGCCAGCTCAGAGGAGCACAGCACCCTGCTGTCAAGGCCAGCGCAGGCTCCGTGTTCTCCAGAGCTTGTGCCCCAGGCCTCCCTGATCCAGTTTCGTAAGTGGACACAAATAAGCCAGGGCATCATGGCCCTGGTGGTCAGTGTACCCCGAGTCCCCTGAGGACAGCAGGCAGTGATTTCCTGACCCACAGATAATCCCTGCTGTCCCTGCCCCCTTGTTGATTTTCTGGAAGAAAAGGCCCATACTGCTCCAGCTCCTACCTAGAGAAGAAAAAAGTGTTTCCTGAATGCAAAATCATTTTAATGCAGTTCATTTACAGATAAGGTGTGGGCTTTCTACTCGTGCATGCTCACCACACTCTGCTGCTACTGTGTGTTTGCTGTGGTTTGGGGAAGCTGCTAACCGGTGTCCAGGCCGGCAGACTTGGGAGGCCTCATTTGCCTAGCCCGTGTGGAGCTGCCCTGTGACCGAGCTCTGCGACACCCACACCCCCTGCCCCAGCACTCCCCGCTCCGCATGCTGACCAGAGCACAATGGAAGCAGCCTTCTCTACCTCCCCACGCGTGTCTTCCTGACCATGCCCATCCCAGACGTTCGTAGGACTGTCTGTCATGAACAAACCCAGCCTCTGTTGTGATGATTGCAGAGTCTTGTATTCTGACCAATTCTCCATTTTAACGCTGGGCTGTTTTCTTTGCCTCTCCTTGTCAAGTTCTTGCCATGCATGAAAATGTTCTCAAGTGTCCCACTCCGGGCTGCACAGGGCGAGGGCATGTGAATAGCAACAGGAACTCTCACAGAAGGTAAGCCACACCCCCCGGTGCCATCCACCCCACGGGACCCCCTGTTGCCCATGGAGACAGACAGCCCTCAGCATATTTGTGGCCGAATAGTGTAGGGAGGTCAAGATGCCCTTTTTGTGGATTATATTTTCTTAGTCATATCACTGGCTCTGTCCTAATGGGGTCACCACTCCTCATGAGGTACCCTGCTGGGTATAGTTCTCAGATGAAAACCATGACCACTTACAAGGACTGGCCTGACCTCCTCCAGGGTGGAAGGGGCCATACTGCTCCGTGTGCAGATGCATGACCAGAATCCTATAATTCTGTCTGTCCTTGACTATCTGCAGAAGCCCCAGGCCACCAGGACGCAAATCACTAGAATGCTAGCAGATGTCCCGAAGTGTTGGTCAGGGCTGATTTGGGATCACTTTTCCTGAGCTATTGCTGTCAGCACACATGTTCAGAATCACTCTTTGGTTTGTGACAAATCCTGTCCACTTCAGACTTGGGGAGAGACACTAAGTTCCTCCTAATATTCATTTCCAATCAGATGCCTTCTTTTTTTAGTAGTAGAAAAGTGATCCTGTTTAAATTGGTCTTGTAGTCTATAGCTTCAGCTTTGTGAAAAATTTTATCTAAATGGAGAAAACTGTACAGCTTGGGTTTAATTTGGGGTGATCTGTCTGATCCGCTAGGTTCCTTGTGTTAGCTGTGTAATGAAACAAGTCACGTCCCTGAGCCCCTCAGAGGCTTTCTGGTGCTCAATCTACAGAGGCAGGAAACGAAGGAGGTGTGAGCTGGCACCACAGTGGGTAACAGTGTCCACTCCTTCCCTGAACTTCAGCTCCGCTGTGCATCCATGAGCCGGGACATGTGCACTCGCGGGCTTCTGCTCCTGTCTGCAGGCACAGGCGCAGCAAGCCCGTGATTTCATGAGGACACAGCTCAAACACGAAAGCCCTTCTCTGTCTCCTCTTCCATATTGCCCAACCTCAACCCTTTTGTTTCAAAAACCACTTCCTTGCATCCCTGGAGATGAGTCCACTTCCTCCCCCACTCCCATTTCCCTTCTTGTGAACAACACAAGAGCTTTGGAGTCAGACAGACCCACCGGAACCCTGCAGGTCAATAATGCCTGCAGAATCGGCTTCGGGCGCCATCTTCTGGTACCAAGCTGCTAGTTACCATTCTTAGGCTCAGAATCCTTCAAATCCCATCCTGCCAAACTGTTCACTCGTCTCCAGGAACGGCAGAATGGAGTCTCTCTCTCTCTCTCTCAAACTTTAACTGGCTCATGTTCTCTTGAATACATGCAATGTGGCTTAACCTTCCTGGGAAGGATAGTCCGTGCTTTATACATGGTGTTGCCCTCAGCATCTTCCGCTGAAACTAAGAAAAAAACAAGCAAACCAGAGACAGGATGGTTTGCATTCCCCTCACCTGCTGGGATGCCCTGCGCGGGTTTGAGAAGCCTTTCTGTGCTGGTGGAGGGAAGGACGTAGTGGTTGGGTGCCTGGGTCGGGACTCATCCAGAACAGACCATTAAAACCCCTTTCTGTGATTGCAGCCTCTCTGGGTGCCCTATTGCTGCAGCAGAGAAATTGGCAAAGGCGCAAGAAAAACACCAGAGCTGTGATGTGTCTAAGTCCAACCAGGCCTCGGACCGAGTCCTCAGGTACCAAACCAAACGGAACATGCTCTTCATGGGGGTCCACTGATAATCGCTCCAAACACACTGGGCACCTGAGACTCTCTGGGAGGTGGCTGTGCCCACTGAGGGACAGGAGGGACAGGGACAGCTGTGTGTGAGCTCCAGGCCAGCTCTCCACTCTGTCCTCCAGTGCCCGGTGTGACATCCACAGGAGAGAACTGGGTGCAATGGCTTTCACTCTGGTTTAATAGTTCATAATTCTGTGAATGGCAAATGAAAGGAAGCTGTGAAAATTAATCAGATGCCCAAAGTCATTTTGTACAAATCTGAAGGGGGTGACACTGGCCACAGGATGGTGCTGCTGCTTTTGGAAGGGTCACAGTGATAGGACCCAGCTTGCATGCATATGGAGCTTCATATAGGATCAGCTCAGAGCCACTGCCTCCCCTCACCCTCCCACACCCCAGGACGCAGGCAGAAGTAGATGCCACCACTGCCATTTGACATGCAAGACAACCTTGAGTGCAGAGGGGTTAGTGACATACCCGGAATCAGTCACAGCAGGGGAAAAACAGGAGCAGCATAAGGGCCAGCAGCTGGGCCAGTATTTGTATATTTTTTAGACTTAGTTTTTGTGATACTGGAGTCTTCCGACTGAGCTATATCCCCAACCTCTTTTCTTTTCTTTTCTTTTCTTTTTTTTTTTTTTTGACAGGGTCTTACTAAATTGGTAAGTTGCCCAGGCTGGGCTTGAATGTGCAGTGATCCTCCTGCCTCAGCCTCCCAGAGTGCTGAGAATACAGGTGTGCACCACCACTCCCAGGTGAATCCAAAGTTTCTTCAGGTTTGGGGACAGATGATTCTTAGGGTATGTGGCAGAGGAGGAAATCTGTATTCCCATAACTTTTTCATACATCTGTGCTTTTTGCACATTCCTACAAATCGCTGTCACCAGGAACACTGTGACAATCACTGCACATTCTGCCTTTTTATTTAGTGCCCTGGTCCCATGTACACTAGCCACAGCCACCACCATAACCACACATCTATTCAGTGCTGGATTCCCACCTCTTCCTGTTAGTGAGTGGACATAGATACAGCATTTGGGTTTGGCTAAATCACTTCTCTGGGATAAATCACATGGAGAAAATCACTAGGGAAGTGATATATATAAATATATATAATATTAAATATCAAAAAGATATTAATATCTTTTTGATTCTCATATATCATTCCACAGTTTTCTTATAGGATCTTAACACACTTATTAAATTTCTTTCTCTTCCAATAGAAAAGGCAAAATATTTTTTAGAAAGTTGCAAGTATCTAGTTAACCAAAAAAATAAAAAATAAAAACATCTATGATCTCACCATTCCAAGATAACCGCCCCCATAAGTTTTGATTTTTCTACGGGTGGGTGTCAACAATTTATAGTCCCTGGAGTGTACCTGTCCCCTAGTTTTTCCTTGGCTGTGGCTTATTCATATTGCAGACCTTCAGACTGAACACCAAAATTCTAGTGCTTTCTGTGTCTCCTTACAGCACAGTTAGCTATCGGCAGCATGAAGAAAGCCCCTCCCTCCAACTGAAAAGCCCTCTGTGTCATGTAATTCAAGAAGTCATTTGGTCATTAGCCAAAGGAAATGTTGAAAATTGGTGGGGGAAATTGGTAGCTGGGAGAACTTATTCCTTTTCTTTTGCCAACTTTGGCCAAAGCCAAAGAGCCCTGTTTATGGCCTGTCCTGGGGCCACCAGGACCAGGCTGAGGCAGGTGTGGGTCAGTACTGAGCTTGGACTTCACTGAGAAGCTGGTGGCAGCTGAGATGGAGGAGACACCCCTATAATTGCAAATATCTGTCACCTTGTTTGAACCCAAGCCTCCACTGAGATACCCAGGCCAGAGCAGCTGCCTCTCTTGTTTCTGAGGCTTTCTCCCTTGGGCAGACATGGCAGAAAACTACACCAATGCCAATAATAATTGCGCATACGTGAACAGTTTTCTTTAGGAGCCTCTGGCTGGTTGGGACAGGGTCCTCAACAGAAAGAGAAAGACCTGGTCCCACTGAAGCCTTGGGCTTTCCCTGGAGGCCCTGGACCACGGGGCAGGGGTGTTGGCCTTGCTTTTAGGGCTCTAGCAAGCTCCCCACCCCCAAAGGACTCACCCGGAGGACAGTAGTCGGTCCCAGCACCTGTGTCTCCCCGTGTCCCATCCAATGGCATAAAGAGACAGGAAGGAAGGAAAGAGAAAGCAAATTAAACCCACAATCATTTAACTAGTTCAGGTGTTTTTTGAAGCCTTAAGTAAGTTGTCCAGCAGGAACCTAAGAACCGAGAAGAGCTTGCGGTCCTGTGGCTCTCTAGGACCCCGTCGGAGCAGCCTGGCTGGAGCCTCTCCCTCTTCCTCCTGCGGTCTGGCTCCCCTCCTCCTCCTCCTCCTCCCTCCCTCAGCTCCCACCCTCACTTGGGCTTGCAAGTGTCCAGGCCAGGCCCCCAGCCCCTGAGCTGGTCCGAGGTCCCTCACCCAAAGGTGCCCTTAGCCTCCTGATCTCTCACCTTCAGACCCTGCAGTTCCTTTCATGCGGCAATTCTAACCCTCCCTTGGGTCTCACCCTTGGAATTCACCTGCTCTCCAGCTTCCCCTTCAAGCTTCCCTCCCGTCACTACTATCCGGTCCCATAGCATGATCACCTCCGGAATCCTCGGAACACTTGGACGCGAAATGCCCTCGAATCCCACCCGAGCCCTCAAGGCAAGGTCTACAGCTTTCCTCATTTATATGCCCCACATTGCCATAAATGCCCCAAAGCACACAACCTAGCAACTGTCACATCATTCTGTTCCTTCAGCGAGAAGTGAATAGAATAAGTTAGCAAAATTTAAACACATAGGTTGGAGATGTGATATTATAAAGGCAGTATAGGTATGCTATTAAACATGTAACAGATGACTTACTTTCCTGTTTGAAAAATTCAGTTGCGCACACCTATCATCCCAGCACTCAGGTGGCTGAGGCAGGAAGATCACTGCGAATCTGAGACCAACCTGAGTACGTAGTGAGTTTAAGGCCAGCATGAACTACACAGTGAGACTCTGTCCCTACCCCCAAAAAAATAAGTAAATAAATAATTTAAGATTCAGTTATAAAACATTTGCAACTACTCAAAAAAAAGTATAAGAATAACATAACCAGAGAAGAAATAGATTATGTAGACGGATGCATATAAAGTCACAATTTATAGGAGTAAAAAAATTATGAAAGTTAGAGAATATTTAAATAGTATAATATTCACAGATGTTAGTATCACAGTTATTAAGAACTGTTTTTAAAGCCTAAGCAGCAAAAAGTAAAATTAAATGTTATGTATGTAAATTGTGAAATACGTAAAAAATTTTAATTCTATTTACATAAGTAATAAATACATTAAATTAACCAGAAAAGATACACAAAAATCTTGACAGCTTTTAATCTCTGAAAGAATTAGAGGTGATTTTTAATAGTTTTTATATTTTCATCTGTTTTTTCAATGAAGAATGTATTAATAACTTTCATAATTATAAAAGGCTTTTATCCCCAGGGCAGATATAGATGGTCTGTGTGCTCAGAGATGCACAGAGAACATGTATTTACCAAGACTCGTAGCAATCCCAGAGGAAAATTTCTTTGGAAAGGTGCAGCCTGGATCCTCCAGGGTCACCATCCTGGGGTCCCCGGGCAGGACATTGCTTAGACTATCTGCTCCATAGTACACACCATTCCTGCAGGAATCCTACACTGCTACAACCCCACCCTGTTTTTGAGATACAGCAATATTTCCTGATCTGGTACCACTGATCAAGAAATAGGATCTAACTGGATGTGGTAGCACTCACCTGTCATCCCAGCACTCTGGGAGGCTGAGACAGGAGGATGGTAAGTTCCACCCCAGCCTGGGGAGCTTGGAGATTTAGCAAGACCCTGTTTCAAAAAAAAAAGTTGGTGATGTAGCTCAGTGGAAAGGTCCTGGGTTCAATCCCCAGTACTTCAAAAAAACTGCAAAAAGAAATGGAATCTTACTCAAAAAAGACTTTTTCACAAATTGAGCGTGAACCCACCACTCATGCCTGGATTCATGAATTTCGTTTTTTCAGCCTTTCTTGGGTCTTTATGTTTAATACATTTTACATATCAGAAAGAGAATTACGAGGAAATACTGTCTGTGAAATTCAGGGGAGTTTTTTTGTACTAGTTACAGTATTTTTTAAATGTTGCTTATGTGAAAACACAAGTATTTTTACACACACACATTTTACCTTTCAAAAGTTAAAAATGAGTGAGTGGCCCACAGAACTGAGGTTTAAATATCCACCTGTATCTGTGCTACAAAACAGAAGGTGGGGGAAGCAGGGGGAGCCCTTCACACAGCTTCTGAATCTAAAATGATCTCAAATAAAAACTCTGAGATTAGCACTTTTAGGGAGGTTCCCTCTGGCAAACACACTCATGTGCACACACAGCAAGACAGGATGTTGTGAAGAAATAATCAAATTCTAGGCTGGGAGTGGTGGCGCACACCTGTAATCCCAGCACTTGGGGAGGCTGAGGCAGGAGGATTGCAGTGAGGTCGAGGCCAGCCTGAGCTACGTAGTGGGTTAGAGGCCAGCCTGAACTATGTAGTGAGACCCTAACTCAAAAAAAATCTTAGAAATAATCAAATGCTCCTCTATTTTAACATTTCATCCCAAAGTGTAAAATAAATAGCTAGTAGGTGAAAGTCTGGAACATAAATGCAAATATTTAACAAAATGCTTTACTGCTATCCCATTTGAGTGTTCAACTAAATAGAGCATGGTACACTTTTGTCCCAATTCCCCTAAGACTATTTCTGTATTTCTTTGTTGTTGCTGCTGTTGTTTTCAGTACTAGTGATTGAAACCAGGGCCTTCGAACTGAGCTGCGTCCAAAACCCATTTTTTTATTGTTTATTTTGAGACAGGGTCTCACTAAGTTGTTAAGTTGCCCAGGCTGGGCTTGAACTTGTGATCCTCCTGTCTCAGCCTCCCAGAGTGCCGGGATGACAGATGTGCTCCACCATGCCAAGTCAAGGAACCCTTCTTTTTAGCTCACATCACTCTTGTGTGATTCTGTGAGTCTTTGAAACCACTGCAAAGAGAATACACGGCTGTCAGATTCTCCCCAACTTCAGATCTCCTATCTCCACTGAACCCACCATTACCCTTTTACAAGAAAAGGAAAGAGAGAGGGCATTTGAAGTATTCTGTTTCTTGTTCTTTTCATCTCAGATGGCTGCTTTGGGCTGTAGAGCTAAAGCACACTTGGTCTTTTCTCAGGAAAAAGAAGATGTTTCAGTGAAAGGTCCTGTTTCTCGACACACATAGGAAGCCAGTATGTTGGTGTGGCCGCAAATCAGTGGGGAGAGGGTGAGCTGTTGTTGTTGTCTTGTCTATTCCAGGCCCATGTGCTTTGTGAAGCAGCTGGAGATTCCCCAGTATGGCTACAGAAACAATGTCCCCACCACCACACCACGCTCCAACTTGGCCAAAGAGCTTGAGAAATACTCCAAGACTTCGTTTGAGTACAACAGCTTCGACAACCATACTTATGGCAAGAGAGCCATAGCTCCCAAGGTGCAAACCAGGGACATGTCCCCCAAAGGATATGATGACGGTAGGAGGTGCATACTCTTATACATGAGACACAGTTCCGTTGATGTTGTTGTTGTGTCGGTCCATGCCCCACACACCGGCCCAGCATGAGTGGCCATAGGCACAGGGCGACCCCAGGGCCACGCGGGGTAGGTGGACGGGGAGGATGGGTCGGTGCTCTGCAGTGACTCCCAAGCTATCCGTGCTGGCTGTATTCGGGGCTTAGGGAGAAGCCACCAGTTCACTGTGTGCAGCTGGGTGGGAGACAATGGCTTCCGCTTCATAAATGGGGAAGAGCAGTTCCGGGCTCTTTCAGTGACTCCACATCCTCCACCGCTGTCCCCCTGGGGTGCACATTAGAATCACCTGGGAGGTGGTTTTTCTCACACTCAAACCCCCAGGCTGCACCCAAACAGACCAAGTGGGGACCTCTGGGGTATCCCCGTGTTGTGGCCTAAGACACTTCCAGTGGCTCTGATATGCAGCCTGGGCCCCCAGCCCCACCTGGCCGCCTCTCAGAAGGCCGGGACCTGTGAACCCTCTATCTGGGAAGACAGGCAGGAGGAAAGCCCACCTAGGTGTGCAGCCACCTGGTCCTGGCGTCAGCAGTCACTTGCTACTGTCCCAAAACAGATGCAACAAGTGACCTGCCACCTGCTTCCCGGGACAAGGTGACTGCTTTTCCCTTCACACCCTCTTAGCCCACTGCTAGGTGTAAACAGTGACACCTCATCCCTCAGCTAACTTGGTAAGTAGTTTATCACTGAGGCCAAGACCATGTTTACCTAATCCGGTGGCTGCTTCAAGTTCTAGGATATATATAGCATGCGCTATATCTATATACAGAGAGAGAAAGAGACAGACATAGGGTTAGCCACCAAATTTTAACCGCTGGACTCAGGGTTTGAAAAATTCTGGTGATTTTTAAGCCTCATCTTGATGCAAAGGAAAGGAAATCAGTTTTTAAGATTTGGGAGCTCCTCTCTGAAGAAGATATTTTATTAATTTCGCATATATACACACACATGAAAAAATATCTAAATAGAATGCTTAGGGAATTCAGAAGCTTTTTCAAGATTCCGTAGGAATTGCAGACCTTCCTGAGCTGTGTCATTTCCTATCTAATAACAATTCATTTTGTATAGTGAATGAAATTTAATATCTCTTGGGTGTGTCATGTATTGATTATCTTTGTATATCAATTCTTGAATATTCAGAAACAGAATGGAAAAAGGAATGGCTGTAGGGTATAACAGAGATATTTTTCTTTTATTTTGCTGCTTGGTAATACTTGCCCGTTTCAGATTTTACTCTAACTTTGTCCCTTCAACTACAAAAGAAAGATCTAAAAGAAATGAAGATTCCATTGTCATAATTTCCAACCCACTGGCATCTTACAGTGGTTCCATTAGTTCCTTCTTTAGATGTTCCTTCTCATACACCTATTTCGTGCTGGTTCTGGGTGGCCTGGATTCTTTAACCTGACTGTATGGTTGGACTCTAACCTTAGAAGCCAAGGGAGGGGTCCAGGTAAGGTGGTCCTGGCTGTAGTGTCTCTCAGGGCTGCTACACTTCAGGGAGCTAACGTCTATGTAGAACACCCAGCCAGACATCCAGCCACACTCTTTGGCCCACAGCAAGCCCTGTGTCCATCCCTGGGCAGCTGACTGGAGAATCTCTGGTCTTCCTGCCAGACTGCAAGTTTCTGGAAGACCAGAGACACTATCCTCAGAGTCCCCAACTCACTCTGCAGGGCAGGCCAGGCAGAAAGTAGCTCTGCCGCAAGGACTCTGGCCAAGGGACAGAGGTCAAGCCCCTGTGATACGCTGTCTACATGGCAGGCCCCAGCTCACAGGGTATCTGTGTTAGTCACTCCTCTCATTGCTTGGACAGAATACCTGATACCCACAGTCCAGGCCTGGCAGAGGAGAGCTGCTCCCAGCATGGTGGACAGGAACTGGAGAGAAGGGAGGAGTGGGGGCGGAGATAAACCCTTCCAGGCCACCCCACAGTGCCTGCCTCTTCCCACTTGGCCCCACTTCCTAAAAGCAAGTTAGCTGTAAGCTCCATAATCCAATCACCTTCCTAAACCTCTACCTCTAAGCGAGTGGACAGGAAGCAAGCATTGCTGGGACAATTTCACCAGCAGAATGGGCCATCGGCAAGGTTGTGACTGGAAGCCCTGAGTTTGCATTGTTTTTTCATTTTTAACTGGGGTACGGGGCCACACCTAACCCTTGGAACCCACGGTTGTCTCCTTCCTCCTCCAGGCAGGGATAAGGTGCTAAAGGAGGTGGCCTTGGTGTGGCTACTCATTCTGGCAAACACCTTTGGCCTCCAGAGGAAAACTGGTGACTTTTCTAGTGATCCCTGCTTTCTGCAGGACATCCAGGTCATTACTGGGTTCTGACCTGTTGTTCATCACTGGCAAAGCGACTTGGTTTAAGGGCATGTGTCACTGTTCAGTTTTTCTCAGCTGGGAAAGTAGGGCTGGGTGCCTCCTGGAGGAGAGGGTGACAGGGAGCACCCCAGCCTGATCCCCACTGCTCTGCTAGGTCAGGACCCAGAGCAATGCTAAGTGCAGCCAGGTGATACCGACATCATAGGCTTTGTAGACATTTAGGAACAGGCAGTGGTAGTCCACTCATTCCTCCCCGGGACCATTTAAAGCACAGACACTGTTGTTTTCATTTCAAATAAAACCAAAAACGGATGATCTTTTGCATTTTGGAGAAGGACAGAGATGGAGGTTGATATTGTCATGATCACTTGCTTGATATGAGTTGCCGGGGGCTCCAGGGTTCGGTCTCCTGCTGGGGAACTGTACTGTCCCACAGCCCTCTCCCGATCCAGCGACTGCAATGGAAGTGTTTGGGGAAGTCGAGGCATGGCTGTATTTACATTTTATAACTGCAGGGTAATTTAAAGCCATCCACTTAAGATGAGAGAAGGAATCATTTTTAAAGATTCGCTTAGGTAAAATGCTGTCCTACCGGGCAGTCTGCACCTCCCCTGCAGCCCAGGCTCCGCCTCTAGGCTTCATCCTGCCCAGCCGATTAGTACCATCTGTCCGCAGACCTGAGGTGCAGCTTGCTTATGTTTACCAATCAACGTTCATTCATTTCAAAACAAAACATCACTTTTCATATTTATGTAGACTATTTCTCTCTTTTTTTTTTTCCTGAACCCCTGGCTAGTCTTTAAAACAAACCAGTTTAAAAATAAACACAAAAGTAGGACCAGGGATTTAGCTCAGTGCAACGGCGCCTGACTTGCAAGTGCAAGGTCCTCAGTTCGATCCCCGGTACTGCAAAAATAAATAAATAAACAAACACAAAAGCCCCCTATGTGAATTATTTCACTTCTCCAGCCTCCACACTCCTATTTTTAACAAAATTTAAAGTGATAGAGAATCACGAACTTTAGTCCACAGCACCCCAACGCACCACAGGCAGTGACACAAAGAGGCCCCAGCACCCACTGTCAGGTGGCTGGTGTCCCTGTGTCCTGCTCCCAAAGGGGCTCAGGGCTGTGTCTCTCAGAGACTTAGAAGGGGCTGTGCTCAGACCTGTGGCCCCTGCCACCCTGCACTACACGGTTCTGCCATTTAAATAAGGGCACGCAGGGAGGAGGGAGTGCCATACCTCGGTGACCATGCCCCACATCGGACACTCCCGACAGCTGTGTTGAGACAGATCCACCTGCCCAGTAGAAGTGGCTTTGTCTGCAGGCCACTTGTTGCACTTTATAGTCATGTGTGTGCACATGCGTGAGTGTGAGCTTGGCCCACTGGCCCACGCAAGGGAACCTGAGTGGAAACCAGTTACCTGTGTGTGTGGTTTCCTTCTGTCTTTGCCCAGAGGCTGAGCCGGGCACAGGGTGCCCCTGTTGTCCTGGGCTCTGGTCATCATTGTCCCCAGATTGCAGCCTTGGTCCAAACTCGCATCATCAGAGCTGACTGTCTCATTCTGTTTCTCCTGCCTCTCGGAGCCCAGTGCTCCGGGACACTTTCTTAGCATTGCCTTGCAGAAGGTTTGTTGTTTGGTTTTGTTCTCTTCTTCCTCTCCAGAGGAGCACTGAGGTTGGGCTCCAGGTACAGGGCTGCAGTCGCCAAGTGGATGACACCCAGGGCACAGGGTCCAGTGGGAGGCCCTCTTGCATCCACAACTGCCCTTCCATCGGGGTGGCAGCAAATGCTTTGCTGTGCTGCTGGTATGACCCTAAGCACACCCAGCACCCTGGCCACTCTCACCTATTTGCCCTGCCCAGGACTGACCACCAAAGAAGAAAATCCCACCTCGGAGGGGTCAGGACACCTGGAGAGACATGGGGTCTGGGGGGTCGTGCAGCACCTGCAGGGTTACCTTTATGTAATCCCTCACACCTGCACCTCACGGGAGTACCTGGCCCCTGTGCAGATGAACACTGTGTGATGTTAGGTGGGGTAACACTATTAGAGAAAAGGGGGCATCCTGATACATCATCCATCCATACGCGTTCTCATCCACATACGAAAGATATCTGACCAGCTCTAAAAATAATCCTGTTCTAAGTGCTGTTAGTGAGGATGGCTGCTCATAAGGGGCACTGCTCTGCCAGGGCCCATGGAAAGGGCGCGTGCTGGCGGTATGAGGATGGGGAGTTGCCCCAAGGGTGTGGCCCAGCCTGTGTGGGGCTCCCACTCGTGCCCTGAGCTGATCTACATCCACGGGTGTGTGCAGTGTCCCCCCTCTCACCCCCGGCCTCTGTGAGAATTGCAGGACAAGGGGTGTCTGGGTCACGTGTCTGGTCTGCACAGCCAGCCAGAGTCTTACTGCCCCAAGCTCCAGCAGGCAGTCCCCAGGTCCCCTGTGAGTCTGGGTCACCTGCAGCAGCACATTGTGCCCTAGTTGCTGGCTCAGCCCCTTGGCAGCAATGTCCTGACCCGTAAGTGGCCTGCAGAGGTCCTCGTCCCTGAACGGGCCAGCATCCTCAGGGCCATGGCCAAGTCGGAGGCATGCATGGTGCCGCTGGGGACCGGAAAGGACGCCTCCTCTCCCAGGGTTCCCAACTCTTAGCTCACTCCAGCACAACAGAAGGTTGGAAGGGGGAAGGAGCCGGGGCTCTTCGTCGTGAACCAGCCCCTCGTGTGCGTGGCCGAGCATGGCAGGCTCGGGCCTGAGTCCCTGCCACGTGTCTCCGCAGCCAAGCGGTACTGCAAGAACGCCAGCCCCAGCCCCAGCCCCAGCAGCAGCAGCTACGCACCCAGCAGCAGCAGCAACCTGAGCTGTGGCGGTGGCAGCAGCAGCAGCAGCACTTGCAGCAAAAGCAGCTTCGACTACACACACGACATGGAGGCAGCGCACATGGCGGCCACAGCCATCCTCAACCTGTCCACACGCTGCCGCGAGATGCCACAGAACCTGTCCACCAAGCCGCAGGACCTGTGCTCCACACGGGTATGGCCCCCTGGGGTATGGGAAACCTGGCAGGTCACCTGCTCACAGGGAGGGAGGAGGGCTCCTTCAGCATGTGCAGGGTTGCACATGGACCCAACAGGTGCAGCAGCTCATACACCTGATGGATGCAGGGCTCTCCGTGTGGGCCTGGCAGGTGCAGGGCTCCTCACATTCCTCACCTGCATGGTGAGCACCAGGGCTCTCATAGTGTCCAAGAGGGTGGTAGAGTCTAAGTCACAGGAAGCTGTCAGACATCTCCCTCGCTGAGATCTAGAGTCACAACCACAGATAAAGGATATCATGTGCCTTCATGGCATCTCAAATGACCACACAGAGAATGTGAAAGACCAGTGTCCCTTGAAGGAGGAAGGGTTGGCAGCACCAAGCTGTGTACACAAAGGGCTGTGCTCCCACCACATGCCCCACAGATGGCCCTGGGGGACAGGGAAACAAGGGAACACCACTCTGACTGTGCCTCCCTGATGACCTCGTGGTCCCAGGCTGCACCCCTTAGCTCAGCGTGGCCATGCACATGGTGTGCAGGGCTTTTCTGTGGTTTATTTTCTTATCAGTCAGCACCTTGTGTGTGCTAGAGGGAGTGAAAAAGCAGCTAAGACTAAGATGTGCAAACAATCGAGACAGCTGCCTGGCCAGGGCCACTAGGTGGCCAGCACGAGCCAAGCTCTGCAGCCCGCAGAGGGGCCACACCTGTCCACCTGCTCTCATAAGCAGGACGCCTCCCTCCACTCCCTGGAACGAGGGCCCTGCACCCTGAGCCCACAGCCCTGACAGTAGGGCTATAAATCCATGTCATCTGTGCGAATGCAGAAAGGTCAGTAATCTTATGTTTTTGCAAGTGCTTTCTTTTCTTTTGATAACGGTATCTCTAGATAGATTCAAAGCCGCGGGAGCATGCAATGTTTTTGGTGGTCAGGGTTTTTGTGGAAAAATTCTTCTTTGGCAGAGAAGAAAGATAAGGAGCCCTGCCAAACTTTTTCTTTCTTTCCTGAAACTGAAGTCAGAGAGTAACTCCGACATCACGTTGCCTACATTGGTATCCCAGCTTGAGCATAGGAGAGCACTTGGAAAGAGTTCAGGCCCAGTGCTACTAGCAAAGGTTTCTTAGAGGCCGCCTCAGGCTGAGGTTCTGGTCCCTCTGCATCCTCCTCCTCCTACAGCAACATCGGAGGGAAATGACACAGGGGACACAGCATTGTCACCCCAGCTCTGAAATCATGTTTGTGCACAGGAGAGTGTAACCGTTTGAGAGGGAAACGGAGGACTAATGGGGACATTTGTATTTTTCTTACTCTCTGTCCTCTTGTGCCCCCAAGTGTCTCCTCTGAAGAATCCTTAGCCTTCTTGAAGGCATCTTTATATTCAAAAACAAAATGCCTCACCCTGCACTTCCTGGTCTAAGAGTTGTGCGGACTGCAGGTGTTTGACACCCAGACCAGCAGAAAGGAATCCAGCCACCAGCCTTTGGATTGGGATTCCTATCCCCTCTCAGCACAGGGTTTCCTGTTAGAAAGAAATTCTACTTCCTTCCTCTGCTCAACTTCTTCCTTTGTTTCAATTCTTGAAATATCAGCATCAATGAATCTAAAGGAAAAATTTTAAGCTGATCCGTATATGTATACACACACGCACACATATTTTTCATCTTGTAGGTATTTGAGCCAGAAGGAAATCAAAACTCAGCATGGCAGTGCAGGAGGATGGAAAGTTCCAACTAAGCCTGGGCAACTTAGTGTCCTAGTGAGACCTGGTCTCAAAATAAAAAATAAAAAAGGCTAAGGATGTAGCTCAATGCAAGAGCCTTGTGTTCCATCCCCATCCTGCAGGGGGGGAAAAAGCATTTCTTTGAATTTCTTCTGGCCCAACTCTTTTCTAAAAACAGAGATGTACTAGGGCCAGGGATTTAGCTCAGTGGTTCTGCCACCTGCCCTGCAAGCGCAAGGATCGGAGTTTGATCCCCGGTACCAAAAAAAAAAAAAAAAACAGACATGTACTGAGGGGCAAAGGAGAAAGAAAGGGAGAAGAAATAAAAGATGGTAGAGAAGTGGGTGGAAAGAGGGAGATGCCCCTAGAGCCAGGAAGCCAGGGAAGCCCAGTCCTCGAGCCAGGAAGCCCACTGACCATGTGGGTTCCCCAGGGGCCATGTCAGGGACCACAGTGGGCACTGACTGAGTGACTTACAGAGAGTCCCAGCCGGGTCAGGCCAAGCCCACAACCTGCTCTTCTGCCCTCAGAACCCCGACATGGAGGTGGATGAGAACGGCACCCTGGACCTCAGCATGAACAAGCAGAGGCCGAGGGACAGCTGCTGCCCTGTGCTGACGCCCCTGGAGCCCATGTCCCCCCAGCAGCAGGCGGTGATGAGCACCAGGTGCTTCCAGCTGAGCGAAGGGGACTGCTGGGACTTGCCAGTAGACTACACCAAGATGAAACCCCGGCGGGTGGATGAGGATGACCCCAAAGAGATCACCGTAAGTCTTTCCCTGACACCATCTGCCCTCTCCATGAGGCAGTAAGTGGGAGCCTGGAAATGCAGTTTGGATGGAGATGGTGGCACACACACCTGTAATCCCAGCAACTAGAGAGGCTGAGGCAGGAGGGTCTCAAGTTTAAGACCAGCCTAGGCAACTTAGTGAGACCCTGTCTCCAAAAACAAAAAAAAAAAAAAAAGAAAGAAAAACATTTGCACATCCCTCAGGGGAAAATATAAGATGGGATTAAAAACTAGGGTGAATGTTTACATTTTAAAGTGTATTACAGGAAAAGCCATATTGCCATAAATCTGCCCCCCCCCACCACTTCCTGCAGCAGCTCTGGAGTCCTCTTTCCTGAGTGTCTTTAGTTGTGCTGTCCTGGCTGCCTCAATGTCCTGAATGGATTCAAAAAATCTCCTTTCTTGGTCATTTTGACTTTGGAGAAGAGCCAGAAGTTGCACTGTGCTAGATCCAGTGACTAAGGTGGATGAGGTCACAATGTTGTGTTTTTAGGAGCTGCCTTTCTGCTGGATGGTGCTCGGCAGCAGCACTCACTATATTTTTTGTCACTCCTGGTAAACACCCTCAGGAAAGAGGACTCCAGAGCTGCTGCAGAAAATGGCAAGAACAATGGGATGAGTGTGATCAAAGTGAGGGCAAAGATTTTAAGGCGGATTGATGGCAATGTGTCTTTTACTGTAACAATCTTTTTAATTTAAACTTTAATCAAATATTTTGATCACCCTTATCCATTTCCTCTTTAAATATGACCTGTAGCTAATTAGGACTTATAAAAGGAAACTTTTTGTTGACCCAGAAGAGATGTACGATTGACATTGTTTTGACTGATAGAAACTATTAACGCTTTTAAATTTTACTTTTCAACACATGTGTTTTGTTACAAATGACTTCACTAGAAAAATGCATAAACAGCACATCAGTTCATTTCCGAAGAAAATAGTGTTTCCTTTGCTGGCAGAAAATTATAATGAGAGTGATAAATACTTAGATGGTTACCTGTGTGCTCTTTAAAACTAAGGACAGTTCTTCTCTAAGGAAACAAAATATTCAGAAAACTCGAGTCTTGCCTTGAAAACATTATTTTAGTACAAACACTAAATCCTTGAGTATGACAATATTACTAAACCAGCTGTGCCAAGACACAGTGTTAAAGTTCAGATTTTCAAATTCAGGTCCTTAAGGTAGATATACTTCTCCTTGGAGTAAAAATGAGAAACGGAGTTTTTTTTTTTTCTTTACTGGAGTGACTTCTTCAGAATTCAAGTCGAAAATTAAGGCATCTTCTTTGTTCACTGTAAAAGGGAAAAGTTTTGAGGGGGATAAAGGGACAACCATCAAAGCAATAACATCTGCAGAAACAAGGATGTAGAGAAAGAAACGTCAGCTCTGTGAAGGAACTGTCAGGGAAAGCACTTGCATGCCTAAGAGCCTGTTATTATTTTGTTATTGTTGTTTGTTTGTTTGTTTGTTTGTTGAAGTACCAGGGATCGAACTAAGGACCTTGTGCTTGTGAGGCAGGTTCGGTGCCACTGAGCTAAATCCCCGGCCCAGAGCCTGTTATTTTGTTCTTCAAATTGATTTAAGTATCAGGCATGGAATAATTAATTAATTTAAAAATCTGAATGGCTAGCTAAATTTCTAAGTATTTTTTCTCTCCTGCAGAGTTAAAAATTATTACTGCCAAAAGAGAGCATGGTAGTTGAATTCCCTAATTTATTTTAATTAAAGTCCGGGGGCAGAAGCGTTTTTAGGACATAAATTCAGAAATCAGACTTTACCAAGTACAAGACTTAGAAAGCTCATGCGCTCATTAGTGCCACCCATAGGAATATCCGGGTTACTACTCAGAGCAGGTACCTGTTCTGTAACAAAGACACCGCCTAAGAATAATTTAAAAGTATGACATGAACGTGATTGTTCTTCTGTTGCTTTGAGACTTACTATCTACCAGGGATGGGTAAGATCTCTATTCTGAAATAGATCCTGGGGTGGCCTAGTTCTGTTCAGAGCAGTGTTAAACCCAGTCGTCAGCGGCTGGAGAGCAGCTGGTGGACCAACCAGGCCTCATCTGCAGAAGAGACCTTGTCAGGACCGAGATGCGGTGGGTTCTCAGTGCGTGGTGTAAGAGGCAGGTGGCAGAGAAGGCCACCCTGTGCGTGTGTCACCTGTATGGCTCAAGCTGTGCTTTGTCTGCAGCCGGAAGACTTGGACCCGTTCCAGGAGGCTCTGGAAGAGAGAAGGTACCCTGGGGAGGTGACCATCCCAAGCCCCAAACCCAAGTACCCCCAGTGCAAGGACAGCAAAAAGGATTTAATAACGTAAGCATAACAGGAGGCGCCACCACGAGTCTCCTCCGCCCTCCCTCTCCTTGGCTTCCCTTAAGACCGATGGCTGTGTCGCGCCTGGCCGGGTGAGCATGCACCTTCGCGGCACACACCTTCTCCGGCTGCTGCGGCACGAGAGGCCAGGCCGCCTGCTGTTCTCAATGACGCTCTGTCGCTCAGGCGCCATTCCATCAACCCTGTGCGCTGGCAGCTTCTCCTCAGGGTCCTGGCCCCCTTGGAGACATTGCAGCTAAACTGGAAACAATGAAACTTTTTTTAAAGTTTTTTTAAACATACTTACTATTTTGGCTGTTTTTTTGTTTTGTTTTGTTTTTGTTTGGTGGCAGATGTCCAACTCCAGGGTGTGATGGGAGTGGTCATGTGACTGGTAATTACGCCTCACACAGAAGGTGTGACTTTATTTTTTTTCATGGTGGATTCTGTCTTTTCAATTTATTGTTTTCAGCTTACCTCAACAATGCTGTCAAAGTAAAAATGTTGAATTCTGTGTCAACCCTTCAAGTGCTCCATGTTGACCTTGCAAAGCATGCCGACCAATGTGTTGTATAATGTCTTTTAACCTCGAGCTTCCTAAATTTGCACAATTCTTCTCAGACATTTAAACCAAAGAGCACAAATATTTTATTTTTTTAAAGTTTATTAACAGAGTTGCTTTCTTGAATTTATATTTGAACATATTTAGAGTTCATTGTAAGAAAAAAAATTCAATATACAGCACTGGCACCATCGCTTTTCTGCATCGACCTCTTTTAATTTAAATTCAGTTGTATGTTGTGTTCGTCCGGGTGGCTCTGCTACCTCAAGGGTCACTCACCTTCCTCTCCCGGCCTGTCTTACAGTCTGTCTGGCTGCCCGCTGGCTGATAAAAGCATTCGAAGTATGTTGGCCACCAGCTCACAAGAACTCAAGTAAGCATTCATAACAATCATTCTCTTTTTTAAAATCTATGCATTCATTAGTTCACAATAAGAAATGATGCGTCACTGGAAAAGAAAAAGAAATATCTCTATAAGAATCACCTATGACATCAGTGCCTTATTTTAGTTCAAAGGACCAAGGTCTCCAAGTTTCAGCCACATTTCTGGACAATCCAGTCTGCCTTTTTCCCTTATATGAATCTAGTCCTTTCATATGACCCCCATTCTGTTTGGAACTTTCTGAGGCACAGGAATTTTCTTGTCAGGTTTATGTGCACCTGTCAGCAAAAGTTTAGAGTGACTCAAACTCTTAGCAATGATTGCAATTTAAAGGATCAAAACTAAGCTTTTAAATCAGAAATTAATATAATTGTTTAAAATATGGATACTTAAGGGCACGTAGAACAAAAATCTACCAAGATAATAATTAATTCCTTACACACACTGTGGTCTTAGTTAATGATACTGCTCAGGAGAGTGATATCGAAGTTCACAAGCCTATGCAGTGATGGTAACCAGCTGGAAGCACGCACGCACGCACACACACACACACACACACATCTTTCTAATAGTTTTGCCTCCTCTGCTCCATGCCTGTAACTTTTAAGTACAAATCTAGCAAAATGGTGAAAACACCACCATCCACGCCCCAGGCCCAAGTTTTCCTCCTCTGCATGTGTGTATGTCACATCCAGGCCCCATACAAGGTTGGGAAGTAGTTTGGTACAGGTTATGAGAAGTGAGCAGCAATGGTCGAATGTTTGCAAGGAAAGAAGGCAAGATTTGACAATCCCACAGCATCCTGAGAACCAAGTCCCCCAAATAATTGTTTCTTTGTCTGACATATCCTGTCATGATGTCACATTGCTAGATTTACATCTTGTTTGGAAAGGCTTTAGCATCCACACAAGGAAAAAGATGTTTTCAAATCCATGTTGATCTCTCCCCCAGCCCTCCACCCACACCCGTCCAGGTCCCATGACCATAGACTGAGGGTATCACTGGGTCAGGATTTTGTTTCACACCCTGTCATCTTTTGCAGGATCCCTGTCCAAGGCCCTAGTGCCATAGACCAGCTGTTCATGTTCAGTGACTTCCTGAACTAGCCCCTCCATCACCAGCCTCTGGGCTCTCTCTCTTCCCGGACAGTAAACAGTAAACCAAAGCGGTGCCTGACGGACACATATCTCTAAACTTTCAGAACGGACAGCCTTCGTGGCTGGAACAATTCCACACACTTTGTTCAGGCATCTTTTAATCGTGGCTTCAATCCACATTTCTCCCTCCTGGTCAAAACGTGACTAACTGCACTTGGAATGTGTTCAACACATCTGAACATGGCAGCATTCCTTTGAATTTCTTGATGAGAAGTACTTTGCAAAAGCTTGGTGTGTCTCCAGTTTCAACAGGCCAGCTGCACATAAGAAAATAGCCCTCGCGCTGCTTGCATCTAGTATTGTGACTACCACTTAGTGTCTCAAGAGTCCCATGACCAGAGCATTTTTCTTATGTTCTGTTTTCATTGCGTGCATTCTTTAGCATTGGGCTTGGAAGTTTATGTTGTTGGTCTGAAATCCCAAGCAGACCTGCTAATTCTCCAGTTTCTACATTTTCTTATCTCACCTTTTCTTGGGAGAGGGTATGATGGTCCTTCCCATGGCCATCTTCACAGGGAAGTGTTTCTCTCTCACCTCCTCCAGGGAAATGTGGGACTCAGTGCCCTCCTTCCTGCCTCTTCCTGGAGGCGGATCATGTCATCCTGAGGCCAGGTGGCCTTTGCCTAACTTTGATTAAGCTTACAAACACACCCATTTCTAAACTTGTCTTTACAAGTAAGTTCTGTTCTGCTTGACCCTGGCTGGAAAATCCAAACTTGACAAATTTCCTGAAATGGTCTATTTCTATTCATGGATCTTTAAAACCAAGGATTTCCATTAAATATCTTCCATAAAGAGACTGATATTTAAATGACCAATTTTCATTTGACGGCTAATGTCTTTCTAAACTGAGGAAACCATGGACCTTACCGATTTTTAACATTTTAATTGTGAACCTGCATCTGTTACTTTGCTGGCTGATTCAGAAAGGACTATTGGGTAGCAAAGGCAAAGAAGGGTGGACCAACCCCTTTAGGATTTGCAACCGTTTTCTTTTGGAGTCATTTGTGCCTGAGCCCTTTCGATGTGTCATTCTTCATTTACCTTTAAAAGCTTCATCACCTCCTACAGCAGCCTTTTCCTTAAGTGAGAAAGTAGGGTCTCCCTTCACTGTACAAAGCAACACCCTCTATTCATAAAGACATATGAGGAAGGGGGTTCCAGTTACCTCAAAAATTTTCTTTATTATGCATCAGCCAATACAAGGAACTTTTTGGAAACTTTCCTCTTCTCACATCCAGCACTGAAGTTTTGTATTGAGCCATTATCACAACATTCTTGACCAGGGACAAGATGAATTTTTCCAGATAAACCCTAGGTCCTGGATCTTCTTCTGCTTCCTGAGCTAACACTCTGCTCAGTTCTAATCCAGAGAGACAATTGGTTTAAAAAGAAATCAGTAATTTTGTGTCTAATTGTGTACAATATGTAAACTTGAAAATGTATTAAAGTGTAATGTATACATGAATTTTATTCCAAATCCGGAGCTCTGCTTTCCCTGGCCCCTGGCCACTGGTCCCTTGAAGGTAGACACACACTTGGTGGCTTGGAGGGCGGAGGTACCCGTGGCGGGTGGTAGGGCTTGAGGGAGATGGAGTCGGAGCCCTGGGCACTGGTGGGTGGAGGCAGGGATGCATGAGGAGTCCACCCTGAGGCCACAGGCCAAATAACGTGCAAAAGAGAGCAAAACTATGCAGATTAAACTGGATTTCTGGTGAGAATTATGCTGAACATAGCTCCAACTTCAAAGGGAAATTGCTTGTCTTAAAATGTCTTTTTCTAAGATTCCCTGAAGGAAGTAAGGTGGACGAAATCAGAAACCATTGCCTGCAGGGCCAGTCTCGGTGGAGCTGGAGCTCCTTCTCCCACCTCCTGGGGCAGGCAGAGTTGCAGACACCTGTGGTGCTCAGGAACCAGTTTAAACCAACACAATCAGATTTGAATCAGAGGCAGTTAGCTCTTAGGATGGAGCCTAGCTTGCTTCCATCTATGCTGTCATTGGCCAGATGTGATGCTTTCTTCATATTCATGCCTGTGTCTCAGGATCCTCCTGGGCCTTTGTTAACATCTAGCACCTCAGTAAGCGCAGTCTCGGGCCACTGGCTGGTCTTTGCTTCTTCATGTCTAACCTTTGATTTAATCATCATGGGCATGGGGGACCCTACTTCTGACCTTTAAAATATTCTCTTATGGATTCTGGAGCCCCTCGGCAAGCATCCTGGGTATTTTTAGCTTAGGCATACAGTAATTTTAACCACATACAACATGAACCTTTTTTTAAACCTGATTACATTTATTTTTCAAGTAAATTGGAAATCAAAGAATTAGAACTTTGAACTTGGGTCAAAATATAAGGCTGCTGATTTCTAGACTGTCCCCGGGCTTACACGCTCAGCTGTAAATCTGACACGTGTGCCAGGCGATGATTGGCTGGGACCTAACAGATGTTTCACACCCTGCAGCGACACTGTCCAGGGAGCAGGGGTTTATACACATTATCAGCCTCATTTCTATAATCTCTTGCCTTCTCCACTTATAACAGTAAATGCACAGCTTTGGGAATTACAACTTCCCTGACTCAGGGCTGATTTCCATTGACAGCTGGATTTCCTAAGGCGAGGGTCATCGTGGCTGCTGTGTAGACAAAGCCTCTCTACACAGAAAGTCATCATGAGACCCCCGCCTCCATGGGGTGGGGTCCTTTCACTTCAAAGATTGCCCCCACACCCCCTCTTGGGTTAGAAAGCTTGTCCTTTCCAGCCCTGACTGAGCGAACTCAGGTCCCTGGTGGTGTAGTCCCCTGTGCAGGAAGGCTGTGTCTGGGTGAGGCATGGCCAGTGGTCCTAGCCCTACCCCAGCCCTCCTGCAGCCACAGAGGCTCCTGCCTGCAGATAATGCTTCCCGTGTCTGTGGCTTGGGTGTCAGCAATATGAGATGAGGCGCTAGAGGGCCAAGGCAACATGGGGAGGCCCAGAGGTGTGGGGAAGTGCCCACTCCTCAAGCTGTGCAGGTGCACAGGCAGTCAGTGCTGATGGCAAGGACTGAGCTAAGTTTTCCAAATACTGTGCTGCCTCCTCCAACTACCCCTGAGGGGTTCGACTTTCCACCAGGAATTAGAGTTTGTATGAAGTGTGGCCATACACACACACTCATGCATGCATACACACACACCAGCACATCCATATACATGCACACAAACAATGGCAAACACACATGAGCACAATAATTGTGCACACACGTGCAAACATGCTCCTGCACATTCATATATCTAATGTATGTACACTAGTGCACTCTTGTGCATGCACGCACACAGCAATACATTTGTGCACACACCAGCATATACACCAGTATGCTCTCATACACACACACATATGCATGCACACACGCTAAGACACACATGCACACAATCATGTACACACACCAGCATACTTGTGCGCACACATATGCATGCAAACAGTGGCACCCATATTTACATGATCTTGCGCACACTCGCACATACACATCAGCACATTGGCACACATTCACACACACCAGCACACACTTCCACACCTTCATGCACGCTTTTCTTGACACCACACAGGGAGTTAAACTGGGTTGGCCCGGTGATGTGGCATAACTGTATATTATATCATATCATCACACTCAAGGTGGAAATCTTCACATTCATTTCTCAAAATCAGCTGAATGCATTTGGTACTTGCCCCTGCAGGGACCTAGTTCTACTATTTCTAGTTTGACATCTAGGGCTGGGGATTTAACTCAGTGGTTCTGCCGCCTGCCTCGCAAGCGCAAGGTCCCAAGTTCGATCCCTGGTACCAAAAAATAAAAGGACACAAAACCTATTTTAACATCTATGAAAGGTTATAAAGTTTGCACTTTAGCATTTTTTAAATACTCTACAAAATACAGCTTGTTGCAGATAATCTTTTATTTTTCATGATAATGCTGCAGCCAACTTAAATTCACTGTAGGAAATACCGCTAAGAACAACTGTGGTAAAATTTCTAAAATAGGAGTGTTTGAGGGTGACTTCGGTCACACTCACACACACACACACACACACACACACACACACAATAACTGATAAACTGAAACAGGACCATGTAGGTAATGACAGGTCACTGACTTTCCCAGGAAGGAGGGGAAGGTGAGAAGTCTCCAAGTTCCCTTCTATCCCTGCTGCACCTGTCCAGTGCAGAGAGCCCACCAGAGGCCCCGGGTGGACAGAAGCAGCCTGGACACTGGCCCCATAGGCATCCTGGAGTGTTTGCTGCTTCTGTGAGATCCCAGCCCGAGTCCTCCTCCCGCTTCCTCTCCCCCAGCAGTGAGGGTGAGGACCCCAGTGTGGCAGTACTGTGTGTGGCATGAGGTCCTCCCAGAATTCTCTCATGGCAAGTGCTCTGTGGACCTGTGCTTTGTCACTGACGGTTTTGATGTCAGTTGTTTGTTTGCATTTGTGAGTCATCACAATTTGTGCACCCTCATCATTTAACACACACCTCCAAAGCCCCCTCACTTGAGCCCCCTGAGCCCATCTGATGTCTGTGTTCACATCTCAGGGTTCTGAGAAGAAGGGACAACTTAGGAACTCCCTAAGCTCGCTGACTTCCCATGTGGAGGCACAAACCATGAAAAGACATTTTGAGGGACACCACAGACAGTAAAATTCCATTTGTAAATTTATTTCAGAAACATCCAATCCATACCCAGGGATAAGACACAGTTTGTGCCCTTCAGGAACTCATGGTCAGGTATGAGAGCAAACCAAAGGGGAGAACGCATATAAATCCAGAGATTCCCCGGGGATTCAGTGATGAATACACACACCTCACTGGATGGGCCAGAGCAGCCTCAGAGGACGGTGAGCGGCCACCATGGGCAGCTCAGCTAGGGTGTCTGGATGTGGAAAGACGTTCACACTGAGCAGAGTGTCATGGACCCCAAGGCAGAGCCAGCCAGGCTACCGCAAATGGATTGGTCTGCCTGGGGCGAAGGACACAGCTGGCGAGGACAGCAGGGATGTGAGGACAGCATTGCTAGAGAGGGTTATGGTTACGGTCCTGAAACTCAGAGTGACCAGGAGGGCTGCAGGCAGAGCCCAGAAGTTGGCTGCAGGTGGTGCTGGGAGGAGGGCATCCCAGAGACCTCAGGAGAGGGGCAAGATGAGGGTCTGGACTTGAGTAATTCCAGGCACTGCTGTGGTTTCTGGACCCTCACTAGCAAGGAGCACAGGCATCAGTCTGGAGACACCATGTGGCCCCAGCAAACAGGACTGTCAGGAATCAGCTTGGGGGTGAGTGTTAGAACAATGGCTTCTCCTAGGAAAGCATGACTAGCAATGCCTAACAGGAACTGTGATTTTTGAAGCAGAATGCTCTTTGGACCAGACAGGGCTCAGTGCCCTCTATAAGGCAAAAGAAGGGTTGAATCACTAGGCCTGACCTTGAAAATAAACAAAGTTCTCAAGTTTTTTCATTGATAAATAGAGCAGACCAGATATCAACAGTTTCCTCTGTCCTGCAGCATGAAGAACATGTATCCCAGCAGGGACCTCATGGAAGAGCTTTGTGGACTAGGCCTTCCGCCTGGGCATCTGTGGATGCTGGGGCCTCCCCTTAGCAATTGGGTCACACGAGCTAAGATGGGCTGGGACACATGGCCTGGCTTTGATTCTTAGTGTGTCCACCACTCCAGTACCTCATCTGCTAAACCATTTTAAAAGCAGTTACTGCAGCCTAGGTGCAGCCGAGCTGAGAGATGAAGGCTCCCCGGATCACCCCTCCCAGAGGTGGAGGTGACACTCCATTTTACAGGAAGCTGGCTGTGTGTTTCCATGGGTTTTATTGTGGCACAATTGGGGATCATTTTACGTTCCGAATAAGGCCACAGGCAGCTTTTCCTTATGAAATATTATTTAGCATTCCATTCTCCCCTTTAGAAATTAGGAGGCCTTCAGTACAGATGTCAGTAACTACTGTGTGATATTGCTTACGTTCAAACAAATAAGAAATGTGTCAGCAAGTCAAATGTAAAAAATACCTTTTACAAAGGCCATTGGGAAATTATTCCAACTTTTTTCTTTTTTTTATTTTTATTTTTACTAGTCCATGTTTGCAGTACATAATGTTTACACTTCTTGTGGGGAGTTGATACGTGTACATAAAACATCTTAATGCTTTTCATTTCCCTTTCCCTCCCCTCCCTCCACTCCTGGCCCCTTTCCCTTTTGCAAGAGATCTATTCTCCCTGTTTCCTGTCATCTATCTTTATTTTGCTCTTTAATTTATTTATACTTTGGGTTTCTCATACAAGAGAAACCATGCGATATTTAAGCTCATGTGTCTGATTTATTTCACTTAATATTATGATCTCAAGGTGCACCCATTTTCCTACAAATGACTTATTTATCCTTCTCTATGGCAAAGTAGTACTCTATTGTGTATAAATACCACATTTGCTTTATCCACTCATCTGTTGATGGCATGTAGACTGCTTCTAAGATTTAACTATTATGCACTCTAATTTCTTGAACTTCTGAATTTCTTTTCTTTTGAAAACATAGAGCATATTTGATGCACATGAACAAAATGAGAAATTGATGTTCCTTACAATTTTAAATACTGAATTTTAAAGATATTTCCAATATACACACATGTATTTATTAACTTGTAAATATATATTATAAATTATGCACACGCACACACACACACACCTTTTGTGGTCCTAAGACTATCATTCAAAGCCAGACATCTTGTCTCTCACAACACACATTAAATTATGAGTTTTTGTCAGATATTTTATCTGGCTAAGTTTGGCCTCCCCTCACCATAGGAATGGCCCCAATTTTATCTGGGCCTCAGCTCATCTCGGGTGATCCTGAGAAACAACCCCTCCAGATTCCTGGTGCTCCGGATCCATACCAGACACGAGCCCCTAGCAAGTTGAGCACCAAGACCATGCTGAGAAAGTCTGGCTTGTAATACAAGGTTACATCAGCCTTTAATTGTAAATCTGAGGTTTTAATCTAGTAAACACTTCACTAATTTATAGTTCCCTAGAGCAGAATGAATGAAATTAGAAATAAAGTAGATGTTCCCTTTGGGAAATTATTGACAAGGATTTTGGAGTGAATTTATTTCTTGGCAGTTTCAGGAGAGAGAATCCCTCTCTCCAGGGCTGTTTCCTGATTGGAGATGCTTGGACAGGACCCAGGGCTGTTTGTGGGGAGGGAGGACTGGGCTTGGGGACAGTCACAGCAGCCCTGCAGATCAACCTGTCTGGATATTTAGCCCATTTATGTGTTTACCCTTAAACACGGCCCGCAGATGCTCTCCCAGGAGTGACAGTTTGAGGACACCACATCTCATCTGCTCTATGCTTCTGTTGCATCTTTGCAGAAAGAATTATATCCCTGGAGCTACAGAATTCCCATCCAATTCTAATTCCCATCCAATTTATTTCAAATTATCTAGGCTCCACAGGTGAGGTGCTTAGATGCTCTCTATTCAGAAATGAGAGATGGAGATGACCTGCCTCCCTGCAAAGGGAAATGCAGAATATCTGATGGCAGGAACCAGTGAGACATCCCACTGTTACCTGACTTCTTTCAGGAGAAACCATTCAGACCAATGCTTTCCGGCAGCTTTGGCTCTGGGGGATAAGTGCCAGTAGAACCCTCTGGAATGATGGGAAGCTTATTCTGTGCTGACCCATACACTGGTCCTGAGCTACTTGGAATTGGGACTCTAACTACATTTAATGTTTATTAATCCAAATTTAAATAGACACCCATATCAAGTAGATCCACATATGGAGCCATATCAAATACAATCAGACTTCACTGGCATTGTTCTTATGTATTTTTACCACATTCTAATAAACATTTAGGAAGATTTCACTCCTGCACCTGAACAATTTAGGAATTTTCCTTAGCACTTCGGTGCTCAATTTTTTTTTATAGATTAAGCCATTGGAGAGTAGATTGATATACTTTTTATTTGTATACTGTTCTTTTTTTTACAATTGGTGTAGTGGATAGATTAACTATGACATAGTTTCACAGTACTGGTATCAGAACAGAATACTTGCGTGTTCATATTAAAATAAACAGCAGCCTCACTCCATGGTACAGTGTGACTGAATCTAATACCAGTTAGTAGAAAGACTTATTTATTTACTTATTTATTTGGCACTAGAGATTGAACTCAAGCTCTTTGCCCTGAGCTACATATCTGGCCCTTTTCTATTTTTTATTTTGAGTCAAGGTCTCACTAAATGGAACTTGTGATCCTCCGGCCTCGGACTCCCAAAGCGCTGTTTTTATTTTTAAAAGACATTCAGCTTTATGACATTTGCACATGTGCAGGAATTCAAAATTGGCAATTGCAGTGTGATCAAAGAGGTCCTTTGGCCATCTCTTCCATGTGTCTAAGTGTCCCTGAGACCATGAGCAGGTTCATTAACAACCCCAGGACTTTCGGTTGTGAGGTGCCAGTTTTCTGCTTATATCTTAAACATTCCTTTCTGATCCTCTCTGCTGCTAGCAGCCTCCAGTAGGGAAAAGCTTGCCCAGCTAGGAAGGGTGAGTGCGGCAGCACTTCCCTGTCCTACTTTTTCTTTCTGTCCTAAATTGTGAAGGTGCCAAAATAATGCTTTTTTTTCTTTTTCTTTTCTTTTTTTTTTTTTTCGCCATTTAGAGTTCAAATAGGGAGCTGTTTGGGCTAATATCAATGCAGAGGCCAATACAGACAGGTCAAGCTGGGCTGCTCACACACTTATGTTCCCTTTTTTCAGTACTGCAGATTAAACCCAGGGCCTTCACACCGAGCTACATCCCCAGCCCTTTCTATTTTTTATTTTGAGACAGGATCTCACTAAAATGCTAAGTTGTCTAGGCTGGGATCAAACTGGAGATCCTTCTGCCTCAGCCTCCCAAAGTGGTGATGTTAGCATTTTGACTAATCACAGTGCATCTGGAATCTTGAAGCCTGCCTTTCTGCTTAACATATAGATTATATCACCTCATTTGTAATAGCTACATACTATTTCTGGGGGGGAATGGTGGTTGTTTGGTTTGGTTTTCTGAGACAGAGTATGGTAGTCCAGGCTGGCCTTGAACTTGTGTCAATCTTCCTGCTTCAGCCTCCAGAGTGCTAAGATTATAGGCATGCGCCACCAATTCTGGCAGGAAAATATTTCTGTAGCTTCTATCATAACAAAATAATAATAAAACCCGAGCACCAGGCATCCGGCATCTTGGCCAGGTGTCGCCTACTTCCTCACGGGCTGCGGCCAGCAGCAGCAGGTTGTGAACGTGAGTGCCTCTTGCAAGGTGTGGTTGGCAGCGACTAGGGTTTCATCGAAGCTGGAGAAACAACCGCAGACGTCGCCAGCTGTCATCGGGCATCTGTGATGCTGTGAGCAGATGCGTCCCTGTCCTCCGTGGCTTCTGACACCTGGGCAAGCAGCAGGCACCTCATCCATGCCTTCTGGGTGCTCTCCTGGAAGCCCAGCACAGCAGGCAGGGCAGCAGGTGGTCCTGTAAGGACTGCAAGTCTTGGCAGGACCTGGGGTTCCGGTCCCCAGGGTGAGCTTTACGGTGTCGTCCAACTTGGCTTCACAGTGGCTGCCAGAAACATCTGGAGACCCAGAAACCAGAGGCATTTGATGGGGATGTTTGGGTTCCTGTTGCTGTGGTGATCTTGCTGGAAGCTGGCCTGGAGGTCCTTGCAGAGCCTGAGTGGCTTTGGGCAGGGTGGGGGCCGAGCACCCAAGACCCACCCTCCTGTCCTTGGACTGGGCGGACACGACCCTCAGCCCTGTCTACTTCCTCGCTGGCGGGAGCCAGAACAGTCTTCTTTCTGGAAATGAAAATAATGACAAAATCTCAGCACAAATATCCCGCCTCCGAACGTCCAGTGTCTCCAGTGCAGCAGTCCTCCTCTATTCCATGCAATTGGCCCAGGAAGGAGAGTCAGGTTTTCAGTACCAGCTGGGCAGCCCCCCTCAGACATCGCTGCCCACTGAGCTTCCCTGAACTGTACTGCAGAAACACAGGGCCTGAACTTAGGCTGCCAGTTCCTGTTGAAGAAAGATGACACTCCGGGATACTGGCCCCAAAGCCGGCTGGACCCTGAGTCTTTGTGCAGCAAGAGGGCCTGGGTGCCCTTCAGCTGCCTGGCACCCAGGATGTACTGAGTGCCTGGAGCATGGCACGACATCACTGAAGCCCACAGAAGCACAAATGAGAGAGGGACCGGGCGAGTGTCACCTCTAAGTCAGCAGAGTCTGAGATCGTAACCAATATGAAACCATTGTTAAAAAAGAAAAGAGGCCAAGTGTGGTAGCACAAGCCTGTCATCCTAGCACCCTGGGAGACTGAAGCAGGAGGATCTCAAGTTCAAGCCCAGCCTGGGCAACTTGTTGAGACCCTGTCTCAGAGTAAAAAATGCACTTTACAGAAGAGGAACTAAAGGCTTATTAGAGATTCATCACTTGGCTCCTTCCATTTAAACTCACATCTGTTTCCCAAATTTAAAACTCATCTCAGAAAAAAAAAAAAAAAGAGAGTTTTGCCTGATTTTAAGGCCAGGATCGTTTGTGGAGGGAAATGAGATGGAAATTGAGCTGTCCTGGAGAGGATTTCTCCTTACGGATGGATCCTTGCTGCCCTGGATTCCTGTATGGGAGGCTTGACCCTCTGACCTTCTACTAGGTCCTTCCTCCTGAGCTACAGCTCCTTGTCACCGTCTCTAAGCTCATAGGATAGATCCCTGCCCTCCTCTGCCCCCCACCACTGTCCCTCCCTGACACCTGGGATGAGTGTTAGACTGAAGTTCAGTGATTTCCTGTTGATACATTTTCAGGGCAAATAACGTTGGTGTAACATCACCTCACAGAAGTTTCTATCTGTTTATTGGATGTTCTGCTTGCTTGCTGCTCGTTTTGGATGAAACATCCCATGTTTTCAGACTGGTTTTCCTGGTTTCAGCAAGCCTCACACATGCTCAGGGCAGTCTCAGAACTCACTAGAAGGTGGGCTCACTGACAGGGACCTGGGTACCTTGTCCATGGTGTATGCCCAGTGCCTGCACGGCACCTACCATCCTGGAAAATGGGCAAACGAGAGTCAGTTGACCTGCAGCGTCCATCACCTTTGCTAACTGTGGCCTTTAGCTCGAGATCTTTCCACATTACAGCGCCACCTGCAGGATTGAGTTGTGGCTCCCCAAATCTTACCTGCAGAACAACGCTGTAGTGACCGCTGAACAGCTCTCCATAGACGGCTCTGGAGCATTTCTCTTTTCCTTTCTTTCACGTTGTAACAAGAGCTTTTGCCATAGAAAATGTGTGTCTCTGGTTTTTCTAATTCCCCAGGGAGATCCAATGGATAACTGTATAGATTAAGTAGAAATAGTTGAAAATTTGCTTTTCATTTCATTGCAAATGGGGAGATCTGTTATTTGTTTTCTTTGAACAGTTCCTTCTAACAATCTGGTCCGAATGTCACATGAATAAAGACTCCTCTGGGGCCTAGAAGCTGCTGAACCCCCTGGGCCATCTCAGAATGCGGTATAAACAGAGCCACACAGACCTGTGGTGACCACAGAGTCCCTCTGCTAAAGTCCACGTCCGAGGCAGGACCAGAGCACACTGAGACCCAAGGCCAGACTTCTATGCCAGTCATCCCTCTCCCTTTCTGGGTGCCACCTACAATATGGGGACACCACTGCACCTTCCCGAGAGGTCATTATGAAGATCAAGCTGAGCCTATTTGTAAAGTGCTCAGAATGGCACTGGGCATCCAGAGGAGCTACATAGGCATTTGTTCAGAGAGTGATGGAGGTCTGAATCCACACAGAGCACAGAGCCAGCCATGGGTGTCATCGTGGGCCAGGTCACAGGAGCTCTGAGATCATCTGGAGGGAGGGGAGACAGGATGGCAGGACAAAAACAGGACAAAGATAATTAACCCACTCGAATTCAACCCAGTTCCAACAACGAAGGAAACAAAGCTTCCTCTATTTGAAACTCCAACAATGATGATCAAAATATTTCAAAGATAAAAGAATTCCATTTTCCTAATATGTCTTTTTCTCACTCTTCTCTAAGAGGGTACAATTTTAAAATACTTGTATCAGACTTGCAAATCAGGTTGAAAATCATCAAATAAAAATGCCCATCAAACACACTTCAGAGCTAATCCACACTTACTAATTTCACTTTCCTCGCCCTGCGTTCTGAATTCTGAAACATTTTCCAACTGGCATATTTTGATCATCTTTCTTCTTTGTCATTTCTCTATTTTTCAAATTACTTTGAATGCTTGCTTCTTTTCTCTTGCCTTTTTTGGATGGCTTGTGTTTTAGGATGAGACTCACCTCTCAGAAAGTGAGGTGCGCTTTACCCGCATGGGTCAGGCGGGGATAGACAAGTGTAGAGAAGTGGAGATTCAATCAATCAATCTCTCTCTCTCTCTCTCTCTCTCTCTCTCTCTCTCTCTCTCTCTCTCTCCCCGCTATTTTTCCTTTTGTGGATTCCGAGCCAGACCAGCCCGTGGCATCTTCAGGCCACTACTCTCCACCAGCTTAGCTCTGGACTCTTGGTTTTGTGTCTGGTGCACCTCCAGGTACCTGGCTGCCATCCTGATTGGTTATCACGTGTGCGTAACCCGTGCCACTCCTGCAACAATACATTTCACAATGTCCATCTTGATTCTTGCTAAGGGTCTGTCTCAGACATGACCTCTGCTGCAGCTTCAGAGAAGCTGTCTTCTCACTCTAGGAAACAACAGTTTGAGTTCAGATCCAGAGCTCTGTCGCCCACCATGACACGACGTCTTAAATTTACTAGCTCTTCCATTCTTCCAAAATGTCCCGTGTGTCCCTGGGTCCACACACCAGCTTGCTCAGCTCACGCTTATCAAGACTCAAGCCTTCTCTCTGTGCTGGGCCTTGACAATACAGACAGGTGACCTGGACAGAGAGTGGAGCAGCTGGGCCAGGTGTCAGCCCTTCTGGGGACAGAGGAAAAAGGACACATGGGTCACTCTCCACACTCACCAGCCACAGGGCCTTCGGCAATCAGTTAGACTTTCTGATTTCCTTTTTCTTATCTAGAAAAAGCAGCAGTCAGGCCAGCGCAGTGTCCCAGGGCTCTCATGGGGTCAGACAGAACCGCGCTGGGTCACAAGGCCGCAGGGTGGGCAGTTACCCCTCATCATCTGGTGAGGAAGGGACAGGGCACCTGGGGCATGAAGGGTGCTCCCTGATAAGATTAGGGTACTCCCTGGTGAGGTCCGATCCTTACAACTGCTCCCAACCTGGCTCCCTCGTGCACAGCCTTCCCACAGCCCTTGGAGAACAGAGCAGGAACTAGTAGTGAATTCCAGAAAAAACGTTGTCCCTGAGTGTCGAGCAGGCTGAGGACCTGGCTGGTTCCAGCCTGTTAGTTTGGGTGACAAACAGCGACAGGATCCTGAGACGCCTTCACCCACACTCCCAGTGTCCACCCAGGCACCCCCCACCCCCAGCCAGGAGGTGACAAAGAGCCCTGGTTGCTGGAATCTGTCCTTCCTGGAGCTGCTGCAGGAATAAAGCCAATGGAAGAAGAACGTCAAAGCCCATGCCTGACTTCTCAGCCCTGAAGCACCACCTGGCAGCTGCTCATTGGCCCTTCCGGGGGAACAGCTCTTCTGCTCGGGGGATGACATCTGTTCATTCCGGTACCCCTGAGCCTGGGAGGCATCACAAGGTGACAGCTGCTCTCCTGACGACGGAGTGGGACACTGGCTCCCATCATTCTGACAGCACTGCCCTGCCTGGCCCTGCTAGTGCAGCCCCCTCTACTTGGTCCTTGATTTCTGTGAACCTCAGACCCCTCATCTTTCAAGCTAGGACAATGACGGTAACCATTTCCACCTCAAAGGTGAAGACCCACTGAGAGTTAGCATTTGAGTGCCTGATGCTGAGCCTTGCAGACTGTAGGAAACTGCTCTCCGGAACAGAGCAAGACCAGAAGGAAGGAAGGACGGCTGCATATAAGCGCCCATCGCCACGCCTTCCATCCCCAGAGCGGGACGCATTTGCCTCACCAGGGAGAGGCCTCCTTGAGCCTGTAACAGAGAGCACACGGTCACTTCTTTCACACACTGCATATGCCTACACGTGCACACATGCACACTTATGCCATACAGAGACAGACACACTGGGGCACCACACAGATACACACTCATGTAACACACGTCTGCACACACCTGAAGCAGGCAGATACACATGTACACACAGTATACATACATGGACACAAGCATACACACATACACACGACACACATGCACATGTTCCACAAGACACACACATGCAACACACGTGCTAATGCCCCACGTGTACATACACAACATATGTGCACAGACTCACATGCTAACATCCCACACATGCACTCACATACACACAGTGTGCAACCAAATACACCATACACACACATGTAACACCTGTATGCACACACCTCACACAGGCATTTACACAAACATACACAGAGCATGCACGCATAACACACATACACGTGCAACACACACGCACACCACACTGCATACAACGTGTATGTCTATGCACTCAGACCCACCATACCTGCACGTGCACACCTGTACACACACACACACCACACCCCAGCACAGAAAGTTGAGCCTGCAGTACCAGCTGGCTCCTGAGAGGGCGGGGTCCCAAGGCCAGGTCTCAAGAGCCTCCCCACCAGGCTGTGCCCTTAGCCTGTTTCCCGTGAGAGATGTGCAGGGCGGCCCCACAAACCAGCACAGCCTGAAACTCCAGAGGTGTGTGCTTCAGATCTGCTGGGGGAACAGTGGCATGCAGACGAGAAGGTCACAGCAACCACATGATGTCAGCGGCCCATTTAGGCCCAGCAATCCCAGCTAAGCCTGCACCCGTGTGACCAGGACTTCCTTCAGCAGCCTAAAGCTGTCCTGGCAGCAGGCAGCCCTGGAGGCACCCAGTGTCTGGCATTCCCTTGAAGCTCCAGGAGGGCCAGGGTGTGTATCCGAGCGGCTCCTGGCCTCAGCATATCTACCCCAAGCCACGCTGCCTGAGCTGCACCCTCCTCCCCCAAAGGCCTCCTTCCCGCCCAGGAGCTCCAGCTGCCCCATCCTCAGCGCCCAGCTGCTCAGGACCCACGGAGCTGATCCAGGCTTTTTTTTCCTTGCACATTATGGAACCAGCCTGCACCGCAGGGATGGCTGAGGAAAGAGGGAGCCTAGCAACCAGGTCGCCATAGCAACTCACTCCCCCTTCCCACCTCCCTCCCAGCCCCAGGGCAGCCTGGACCACTGGAGGACACAGGAAGGATTATGCATCTCCCCCGCCCTGCACCAATCTTCAAAGTGCCTCCCCCCAGGCTGGCAATGCCTGCCCTGCCTTCTGCTCAGGAAGAGGCCCCAAAAGCCTGTCCCAGGGGCACACACAGACCTGAGGATTAGAAATTACTGCAAGGCTCACCTCTGAGAGGACCCTTCCTCCCCTTCCTTCCAGAAACCATCCCTGTTCAGGCTTTAGAGCTTGCATAACAACAAATCACCTTCAAAATGCAGTTCCTTTCCTAAGAAGCACATTCTTAGCATTAGGCCACTGAAGGTGCTACTAAAAATCACTCTAGGCAGCCACATTTTGAAATACTTTTCTTCAAAATCAGAGCCTAGGGGGCCGGGGATTTAGCTCAGTGTTTCCAGCACCTGCCTCACAAGCACAAGGACTCGCGTTCAATCCCCTGTACCAAAAAAAAAATCAGAGCCAAGGCTGTTAAAGGGTCGGTAAATAAAGATAAATACTGTTAATACTTCCATTCGCCACAGTCAGCAGACCCCACTTTCTGATTCCATATTAAGGGAGAACAGTTCATATAATGAAGGTAATGCTCTAACAATGGCCTGAGTCTACATGTTTGCATTAATGAGCATATCTATATTTAATCACGAAACTTCTTATTGCACACAGACCCTGCAAGGAGCAGGAATTGCAGACAGAGCTAGATTCAGCCGAGCCCTGCTCCCGGCCGGGCCATGGACTCAGCCACCAGCCACCCTTGGTCACTGCCTGACTCTGAAGTCCTCACAGGATGCCATTTCTCTCTCCAGCCAGGCTACATGCCCCTTGAGGTCCAGAACTTTGTCTCAACTCTGTGTCCCCCATGTGGAGGACAACCGGGCCGACGTTTGAACTAAAGCCCCAGTGACAGGATGAGCCATACACAAGGGGATGCACCAGGGCATGTTCCGGGCCCTGGAGCCCGAGTCAGGGAGCCTGCTGGGCCCCTCAGGGTGGCACATGCAGCCTCAGCAGGGTGCTGGCAAATACCACTTCCTCCAGAGCCAGCACTTGTCACAACCTTGCCCATGATTTGGGCCGGGGGGTGTCTTTCCCTCTGCCTGCCAAGAGGTCTCTCGCACTCCCTCCTCCCTCTCCTGCATGGCTGTCATTCTCTACCCCAGGAGGCTAAGGCCACGGGGCCACCCTCTCCCTGTCTGGCCACCGTGCGCCACCATCCCCATCCCTGCTCTCTACTTGTCCCACCCCTACACGAAGCCATCTTCCTTCCTACACATGTCCTCTACTGGGCTGCTCTTCTCCCCCGGCCCCTCTGCCGTCTCCCCACTGCTGGCCCTAAGCCCTCTTGTCTGGAAATCCTGCCTGTGTGCTTTTGTCTGTACTGCTACACATGTCCTGGGACAGGGGCAGCTTGGTGGTCCCAGTAGGACAGCTGGATTCCAAGCCCACTCCCCACTCGGCAAATTGCTGAACCTGCCCAGGCCAATTTCTTCTAAAAAGCAGGGATGGCAGCAGCTGTCATAACACAGGGAAGTGAGGAAAGGTGGGTGTGGGCGATGCACTCCAGGCTCACGGGCCAGGCTCACTGGGTGGGTGTGGGGAATTCGGGCTGTGCGGTGGGGCTAGTTCTCACATGGCCTAAGCCTGCAGAGTCCATGGATCCTTCTGCTACATGAAAGAAGGCCCCCAGCCTCCAGGGAGCAGGAGGCCTCTACAACCCAGCCCATCTTGAAAAGCAGCAGAAACAACAAGAGCAGAAACAACAAGAGCAGAATCACAGGAGTCCATGCGTGTGAGCTCTGTGGTCCTCACCAAGACCCTAGAGAGTTGGAAGCCATTGTTTTCCTATTTTGTGGGTGCAAAAAACCTACAAAAGTTGAATACTGAGCTGATCTGAGTCCTGGGCTTCCAGGCAGGACTTCTAGGGGTGTTTGTTCTTCTATGCTCCTGAGCTCCCCAGTCTAGAAGTCAGCAGGACCCCTCAGGGCTGGTGAACAGGAAGCCACCCATCTTCCTTCCTGCCTCTCCAAAAAAGTGCACACTGGTACTGCAGAGCAAGGGCTTCTGGCAGAAACACAAGGACAGGAAAAATCAGCTCTGTAGCTCTTCTGGACAGAGCTGAGGCTGCAGTGGAAGGAAAGCTCATCAAGGGCCAGCTGATCAAGGACTGGAGCTGCCACTCTCTAGCCAGGCAAAGGAAGGAAGGACACCTGGACAGACCACACATCAAGGTTACCATCCACTTGGGCTTGAGGCCAGGTCTGAGGACTGCTAATCGGGAAACAGGATTCGAGGTCAGTGTCTGCTGAGACCCAAGGAGGAGGAGCCTGCAGTCCCAGGCTCCCATTGTTCTGGAAGACAGCAGTGGCCACTGGTATAGTCTGAGGAGCTCAGCCCATCCAGGGAAGCCCACATCACACACCAGTAACACAGACCTGGATCTGTGCACGTTCTCGGCACCAGGACAAGGCAGGACACAGAGGACAGGAAGAGGGACCCTCAGGGGACCCTGGGGGGAAGTCTTCATTAAACCAAGAGGTGTTCCTGGAATTCCCATAAGAGGTGTCACCATCTTCAGGGGGAATGGATGGATACTTGCTGTCCTCATCAGGCTGCCTCAGGCTATGACAAGTGTGGAACCCTATTCAGTGGTCACCCATGGTGTTCCAACCGCCCCAGGCTGGACAGCTTCCCAGGACAGCCCCTCCTCCTTGGTCAGACTCATGGTGGGACACTCTTGCTGAAGGGGCCCCAGGAACATTTGGAAGGTCTCCCTCCCCCTCTCCTGAGATCCCCTCTCAGATGCTGTAAGGCTTCTCTGGCATCTTCTCTGAGCTAAATGCATGACTCATATCTGCATCTTGCTGCCCTCCTGGACTGGGGCTGTATACGCTGTTTCTCACCAGCACTCAGGGCTTCATCCTTGTCCCACAATCAGTCCTTCTACCATCAGTCATGGAAGGAAGATCAGCAGAAGGTCACCATCTTGAGATCCTGCGTCTGAGCTCAGTCTTCCTTGCACACTCAGTTTCTTGAAGTTTGCTTTGTTCAGTTCTTCCAAGTGCACCTCGCTTCTTCCATCAGCCTGTTCCCCCTCGAGTGCTGTTGGCACAAATGGGAGAGACTCCACGCTTCTCCGGCAGCGCCCAGCTCACTCTGAGCACCCTTCCCTTGCCCACATCCCTTACATCTGGCCTCCAGGCCCTGGATGAGCTCCGACAGTGCCTCCTTCTTAGCCCTCCCACAGCACTGATCTTGATTAAGGCTGCCCCAATAGTTGGGAGCCATCCAAGGCATCAACATCTGGTCTTCCCTCCATGAGAAGATCAGAGCAGGGACAGAGCCCCAGAGTGAGCACAGTAGTGCTGGGGTCCTTGCCCTCTGACACAGAAGAGTATGTGTCCACCTCGGCCTCTGCACACTGGGCCTGCTCTACTGTCACACCTGTGGCATCTCCAGATCTGTGGATTGCCCACATCTGCTTCCTCTCAATTCCCTCTCCCTTCCTTTCCTCTTTTCTCCTTTCCTCCCACTTTCCTTACTCATCCTGATTTCCTGCAGGTCAGCGGAGGCTCAGCCCTGGGCCCAACACCTCTGACTGCTGACCACTTCTTGCCAGGCCTCCTCACAATCAAGGGGAAGGCACAAGAATCAGGAGAAAAACTGTGTTGTTTTTAGGCGCCACAGATGGTGATATCCTTGACACACTGGTCTAAATAAATCTTAAAAGTCACTTTCATACTATCTTCCCCACTCTCCCCAGTTCTGTAAGACCTGAAATGTCCATAGCAATTGATTCATCAACAGTGCAGACCAGGGACGTGACCTTCCCCCCAGAAGTGAGGGACAGGTCACACAATAGCCACAGGATGTGAGGAGCGAAGGTGGGAATATGTAGATTCTACTCACAGAGAGGGCCTGGAGGAGGACAGCAGAGAATTTCTTACAACCCTGACTCCCGTGTGACCACTAGTAAGCTACCTTCTCTGATTCAAATCTATTTCCTTGCCTGTAAAATAAGGACATTGATTGATCTATTTCTAAAACCTCTCACAAAATTAAGTCTGTGAAGTCCTTGTCAGTTTGACCCCCCTCCCCAAAAGAAGCCATATTTGCAACAAGGAGAAAAGGCAGATTTTGTAAGACGGATATAATTCTGTTTTTATAGAATAAAGGACTTAAAGGGGAGACAATAAACTAAAGATAAAAGCTTTAAAAGCAGAGAGTTATAAATAAGAGAAGAGGGCAGGAGGCAGCACTGGGGAAGAGAGAGAAGGCTGAGAATCCTAAGGTTGTGTCTACACAGGGTGCATGTGGAGTGTGGAACCCTTTAATTTCTCCTGATTAGAATTTTTAAAAAGATTCTTCTGGGAGATAAGATAGGAACTTCAAAAACTAAAAGATCCATTCACTTGACACACATAGAAACAAACAGACAAGAACAAGAGTAAGAAGAATGTTAAAGATTAGGAGCATCGTCCCAGCTACCAAGAAAACATGTGTACCCTGCCTGCTGTTCCCATAACCCGCCTCTCCCAGGGCTGGCCAAGGTCAGAGCGAGCTGACCTGCTTTTCAGTGCTAGAAATGCCTTCTCCACTCAGCTGACAAGCATGCTAAGCCATCCGTGGACAGAGACACGGATTGCCCTCCTGGGCCACGGTGGGTTTGGACACTCAATGCAGCGGGGCTCTCCAGCACTCTGGGCTCTGTCTGCATCCTTAGGTCGGGGGCACCAAGTGTGAGCTGTCCCGACTTGGTGGCCAGGCCTTGCAGAGGGGGAGTGTGAGTTGCTGTGTGTGGCTGCCTGTGGGCCTGGAGCGGTGTCAGCCAGAGGAGCGTTGTGGATGTGGTCGATTTCCGTCTATCTTGAATGCAGCCCTGCTGTTCATGGTGTGGAGAAGATGGTTGTGGTCAAGGAGAAATCCTTCCAAACAGTCCCCTGCCTCTCCCTGTCCTGTCCCCATCAACAGAGTCAATGAGTCAGTGGTCAGTGGTGAGCACCAACTCACCCTTGCCTGTCGATGACTTATCATCAAGACCAGGGGCATAAGTTCACCAATGACTTCCACTCCTAGAGGTAGGACCTTGGTGAGAGAGCTCACCCTGGTCCATCTCAGGGTAAAGTAGATGCATTCATCTAGCCAGAAAGGAATCCCCTGCATCCATCTACATGCCATCATTACACTTTGCCTCTCACTATATAAACGGCACTGACTGCCCCAGACCTCCATTAGCAACCGAAGGTGAGTACTTCCGGGCCCAGCCCCCCAGCCCTGGCTGGGACCCAATGCATGTCAGATGCAGCCCCCACCCCGCATCGGGAGCGTTTGGTGAATGGGTCAGGCCCTGAATGTACCCCTGACCCCGGAGAGGGCTGGCGGTGAGGAGTGGTGGTTCTGTGGCCTTGAGTCAGCTGCGCCAGTCACCTTTTGTATTTTTTTTTTTTTGCATGGGTCCTCCGAGTCCAATTCCAATTCTGACTGCAGCTGCCCCGCCTCTTGTTTAGCTGGCCCACTGCTGCTGGACGTGCATGTGCTCTGGCAGCAGTTTCCCTGGACACACCCTGTTAAATGAAGGGGACATCAGGATGTGCTAGGTACGTTCTGCCGCACTGGACAGGAGCCGCCTGACTGCTGGATGTATCTGGGACGCTATCCGCTGTCCAGCAGTTTTCAGTGTTGGCACCGAGGGGTCTGAGCTAGGTGTCCACCCTCAACTGCAAGGGCAGCATGTGCCACGCAGATGACCTATGAGTTAGGACCTTAGGCTGCATGACGGAAGGACCTGGAATACAGCACTGCATGCAGCATGAGACACAGCTGCCAGGCAGCCCGGCGTGCACCCACAGAACCCTCCAGCAGCTCGAGGGTCCTGCAGAAACGCAGCTTGTGCGGGGCAGGCTCTCTCCTCGCCACTCCACGGTGGGTTCCATGCCCCTTATCAGCCAGTGATGAAACCAAAAGCCAGTGCAGCGTATACCCCCCAGGCCACTCCAGGGCCACCCGAGTCAGGGACAGGGGAAGGCAGGATTCACTCCGTGCCGGTCAGATGCTCTGAGTCAAAAATAAACCTATTGCCAATGGCTGTGCAGGAAGCTCGCTGTCAGGTGAGCCTTGCAGAATGTCATGTGTGCTCTGGCTAGGACAGCTGGCCACACACTACCTGACCATGTTTGGGCCAATGTTGGGCCACATACACCACACTGGTCTCACAGCATTGTCAGGGAGCTGGAAAACACCTGATGCTTCATATTTTTACCTTACTTTTCTATGTTTAGACAGGGCTAGATGTACACACAGATACCATGGTGTTCTAGCCGCCTACAGAACTCAGGGTGGTAACACTCAATGTGTTGTGTGCCCTGGCTGCACCATGTACACACTGCCCATGCGTGCTGGCAGAAGGCTGCACCAGCTGGGTTTACCCACCTGCCCCCTGTGACCCTGGGGCAGCAGCATATCCCTGACCCTACATCTCTAGAACTCATCCCCAGTATTGAAGGACCCACTGTACTGGGCATCCTGGAGCCAGTAAGGTCCCTGCGCCCCTGGTGGCTGCCTGAGTCACCCACTCACCAGCACAGTGCCAATGTTCTATCAGCCACGAGTCCCACCTAGGACTTTTGAGTGTTAGCTCAGTTTTCACATTCCCTGGCTCAGAGAGTCAGTGAGCTCCTCGCTGGCGGCAGCGGGTGTGGGTATCTGTGGGGTCTCCCAGCATGGGGGTCCCAGGTCTGAGGAGCCGAGCACAATGTGGGTCCTCCACGGGGTCTGGTCGAGGGGTCCCTGTGCACCCCAGGGAAGCATAGGTCTGCCCCCCAGATACCCAGCTGGGGAAGCAAGGAAGAGGCAGGGCAGGCAGGGAGAGGGTCCACCCGAGGAGGGCACGCAGGCCCAGCGTGGGGTCCCCGTCCTGGGTGCTGAGTAAAGGAGGGACAAAGCTTCGCATGTGCATACCTCACATTGTATTTTGAAGAAAGAGAAAGTCTTGAGCACCTGATAAATTGCAAAAGGACTTATAAGATTCTGTCCTTTTCGGAGTTTTAGGCAATATTTTAAGAAATTGGCCAGAAGTTTATACTGCCTATAATTGCCTATTTCTTTCCATTTGGGGGCAGAGTGGCAGAGCTGTAGAGTAAGAATGAGCATATATCGTCTGCGTTTTAATATCTTTATTCGACAGCCAGGTATGGTGGCACAGGCCTATAATCCCAGCACTTAGGAGGCTGAGGCAGGACATAGCTGTGAGTTTGAGGCCAGCCTGCGCTACATAGTAAGTTCAAGGCCAGCCCAGACTACACAGTGAGACCTTGTCTCAAAAAGAAAAAAGGGCTGGGGATTTAGCTCAGTGGTTCTGCCGCCTGCCTTGCAAGCGCAAGGTCCCAAGTTCGATCCCCAGTACCAAAAAAAGGAAACAAAATGTCTTTGTTTTGTTTTGTCCCTTTCTACATTTCCTGTTTCCCATTTATGGCAGAAAGAATGAAAATAAATATTCTTTTAGAACTACATGCATGCGATAAAACATTATACACATAGCTAGAATCATTCTGACTTCCAAATGGGGTTAGCTACTATAGACATGATTTTACATTTATAGGCCTAATTTTACATTTTTATGATTTCTTTTAAATTCGAGGGCGCTGAGAAAAAAGTATATTTCTTCATACTTTGTATTTTACTAATTAAGATAAGAGCTGCCATGTAACAAAAGAATAAAAAAGACCCTACTCAAGGGCTCCCCTTGAGATTCTTCGAAATACCTCATCCAGCATTTCATGTCCTTGTTTCAAATACTCGGGGTTTTTCTGTGTGTCTTAGCCATTGAGCTCCACATCAAGGCATGTTTTTAAGCCAGGCTTCTGGGGTCAACTGAGCAGGAAGCAGGCTGCCTCGGAGATCAGAGTGCAGGTAGAGTTCCATCAGGCCTGCAGAACTCGGCCTTTGTTTACAAAATTTTAAAAGTAAAGGGCCGGGGATTTAGCTCAGTGGTTCCGGTGCCTGCCTCACAAGTGCAAGGACCCGAGTTCGATCCGGGTACCAAAAAAAAAAATTTTTAAGTAAGCAATTGACCCTATCAAGAGGAAAAGCCATGGACTACTTCCGGTACTTCTCCTGCATGGTGTGTGGGATGCAGCAGACATGCCTGATAACAATGAGAAGCTCACTCCAGGGCCCTGCACAGAGGGGACATCCTGCCTGTCAGTGTGACCCTACTCTCCAAGTACAGGAATCCCCAGCTGTCTGACCCACATTGTTGGGGTGCTGTAGGGAGTCCCTAACTTGCATTGCTCATGGGCTTGGAGAGAAGTGGGTCCCCTGCTCAGCCCACCTCCAACAGCAAGCCTACTTCCTGTGCACAGTCCTGTAACCAGAGGCCACGCCCATCCCAAAGAATGTCATGTCGGAACAGGACTCTGAGCCTTGATTTAAGCATCATCATTGCTTTCTTTTTGGAAAACAGAGGGAGAGATGGTAGAAGAGAGAGGAAGATGGTCTGGTGAATAATTAACCAGGCGGGAAGCAGCGGTTCAGTGCTACTGCCACTTCCAGGCTGTGGTTTTGCAAGGGGAGAAAAACACAGTGCTGAGTACAGAGGTTTGTGTATTGCTGAGGACAAATCAAAGGAAGATTTGAGATGCATGGTGGCTGTCCCATCTTTGTGATGTGTGCCAATGCAAAATCGCATGACATTTTTTTCTCTTTGTGGCACTGGGGATTGAACCCACGGCCTTTGCACCCAATTATATCACCAACCCTTTTTAATTACTTTGAGACTGCATCTCACTGAGTTGCTCTGGCAGGATTGGAACTTGCAGTTGCCCTGCCTCAGCCCCGCATTGTGCTGGGATTACAGGCATGCACCACTGTGCCCCGCTGGCTTTGGTGATTATATATTCTAGGGCACAGGTATCAAATTTGTCTTCAATGTCAGAAGATATATCTGATGACCTCTAAGAAGATAGATCTGATGACAATTCTTTTAAAGGTTCAGTATTTTCTTAGTAGTGAATAAGAAAGAGAAACCCAAAAGCACAAGGGATAGGGGGCTCTCGGATTTGGGGCTCTCTCTGGCATCTTAGATGTACAAAGGCAACAGGAACATGGCTCCTACTACTGAAAAGAGCAACTGTCACAAGGCCAGAAAGCACACATTTGTGCGGGCTCCTGGATTTGTTCTTTTTTAAGATGTTGCCTGCATCTGTATGTCACACAAATTAAGCACTGCTTAAAATATTTTAGTACGATTTTTCTATCACCATTTAAAAATGTCAATACCAGACCAATTTGCCCAGCCAGACACTAATAGGTGCCACCAAAAATTATATTCTGTTATTGTTGCTCAATGTCAAGGCAAATGTAAGACCAAGATAGTGCAAGCAGATCAAGAATATTTTTGTCTTGAGTATATCTGAGAGGCAGCAAGCACAGATTTCAAGATTATTTATTCATCAGTTTCTTCCTCTGAGTGTTTTTACCCTCAGTACCTTTGTACTAGAAAAGAAAAATATATAGATAAGGCCAAGTGTTTGATGTTGTACAACTCTGCATCCTTAGCTATAAGTACTTAAACCTGCCCAAGTACTGTTGCTCACGGTAACAACTAGGAAAGCAAGAAGGAACAGAGTGTCCTTTAAGATCCCTTCTGCTGCTCCTGCAGCTGGCACTCCAGTGCTAGCAGCCTCCAGCAAGGAGCTGAGACCTGTTTCCATGGAAATGCAGCCCAGCTCCTGCGGTTCAGACCCACACTGTGCTCACAGGCTGCCTTCCACTCCATTCTCAGAGATTCTGCTGGCCCCACATGGGCCCGCCTCAAGGAGCACTGTACTGGATGGGCGGGCACCCATCGATTTCCGTGAATCGACTGATCCCACCCCAGCTCCATCCTCTGATCCTGGAGCCCATGACCTCTGAAAGACCAATTCCCTTTGTTAGATGAGCAATCGCTTCCTCACCCATAATGGCAGAAAACTGTGCTGCGCATGTTGAGATTTCTAATTTTTAATTCACAAAAGAATTTTTTTTCTTATTAGTGTGCATGTTTAGAATGCATCATAAGTACCATTGTTTTAGGGGATTGGTGCACATAGAATAAAGGAGAGGCGGTAGGAAACAGGGAGACAGACTTATTGGAGATTTCTTAAAGCTAAGAAATCTGTATGTAAATGTAAGAATTTTAAAAAGCATTAAGGTCTTGAACAATCACAGAAATAAACCCCAGAGCTTCTGGAAGGACCAGCTCACACCGTGCCCTGCAGCCTTCTGTGGTCTGCAGGCGCCACCTAATGGTGCAGAGCTGAACTTACAGAAAGATAGGGGCCCCTTCTGGCTCCCTTCTAGTCTCAGAGCTGGGGTGCAAGCCGCCCCGCCCCACCCCCGCTCTCCAACCACCCTGGAGCCCTGGAAATGAAACAGAGTTTAAAGAGAGAAAGACCTCTTTCTCTTTTTCTCCCAACACAGTGAAAACCCTGAAAATGAACAAAATCAGTAATGTTTGTCTGTTTTCAAGGTGAAAAAGGAAAGTTAAAACACTCCTTTTCTTACTGAACAATAAATTAGACATTTGTAAAAGGTAGTTTAACATGTATATGGCTACAAAGAGGTTTTTATAGGTAATGAGATTGGATTTTCATTCATATTAGTTATAAAACTGTGCTTTAACTTTGAAAATATAACACCCTTCACCCCCACCAAAGGAAGACATGGAAACTGTGTAGCCGTATTAAAAAGAGTACCTTTTACATAAATTTACACTAAATACTTAACTTAGGAAGAGTTTATAAATCATTTTCCTTAAGAAAAAAAAGGCCACCAAATATATCTTCCTGTCTAGGGGGAACACATGTACGTTGGCACATTTCCAAAACAGACACTTGGGTAAAGATTAGCTTCTCTGAGAATGATTTTGCTCTCTGTAAATTCCCCTCCCTTGTGAGCATCCCAGGGTTGTCCCCCTATCCAGGCCAAGTGTCCTTTGGAAAATCAGGTACTTAACTTCAGTCAGTTACTTTATTCTGAGAAAATGCTTAGCAATTGACTGGATGGTCTTGGGATCCAGCTTTACATGGATCTAGTACATAAACACAGTTGTCACTTTATCAAAAATCAGCTCCACGGTCTGCTCTGGAGTTCTTGCTTTGAAATGTGGATTCGCTTTAAAATACCACAATCATTTTTCCCTGCAAGCTCCTATTTTAAACATCCCAGTTCCTGATGAGCTGAGGGTATTCACAGGCACCCAGCCAAGATTCCTACACTTCCCCTTCCTTCAATTAGTTTTTATTCTCCCACGGCATGGACCATAAATTGAGCTCCAACTTTGAATTTAAGTTGTTAGAGAAGGAAAATACTGATTTCTGTGCTCTAAAACCTGGAATCACATTCCCTTCTCAGGACTAAAGGGGAAATAGAAAATACCTGAATGCTGAAAATTGTTTACACACCTAAGTGTCGAGGTGCAACATTCACACTTGAAGTTTGTCCAGTTTGCTGTATTTTCCTGACACTCTCATCTGATCTGCAGGGAACCACCAAAGGGTGGACTGTGCCAGCCTACCTCGAGCATCCACTACCCAGAGTGACGTTCTAAGGGGAACGGGCGGTGCCTCTGCAGTACACGTCTATGTCATATTTAAAATGTGTGATTTTGCCTTTGACAAGATTTCAGACCCTCACTGAGTAGGGATGCGCACAGAGTGTGATCTGAGCAGCACTACTAAGAGATCATATTGCTCATCATAGGCCTTCATCCTTGTTACTTTTGGAGGGTTTCAAATCTAAAGGAAAGAAGAAATTTTTTTCTTAATTTTTGTCCCTTAATTTTTACACTCAAGGTAGCACAACATTGATGGACCAGCTTAAAGCGAAAATATTTTGTGGTCCTATGCTCAGGCCATTCTGTAACCCCTGCCAACTTGGCCGGGTGCATCCCAGTCTGTCTCCTACACTGCAATCCCAGTCATCGAACATGACAAAGATTTCAGGGAGTCTCAAGCCTGCCGAAGTGTCCAGGGACAGTCACTGACCTACATCCCGAAGCCCAAGTCCCCCAGGCTGGCAGGAGCTGTAGGAATTGGTCCAGGGACCCCTGACTAAGACCAGGATCTTGCCCACAGTGTAAACTTGTCTTGTGTTTGCCTCTTACGTGCGTTGCTGTAATGACAAACCCCACTGTTAGCTGGCTTCCACTGAACTTAGAGTAGTGATGGGGGAAGGAGACCCAGGGTATTTGAAGGGAACAGACATTCTGGAGTCCACAGCATAGTGGCCAAGGAGGTATGTGGAGTCCTAGGCAGACACAAACCACACTCCTCCTGGAAATGTCCTTGCACTTGGAAAGAAGGGGTTGTGAGTAGAAGGTTTGGATGCAACCATGGTGACACTAGGCTGGGGGCTCCCAGCTCAAGTCTGCCTTTCCATGGGAAGATTGAGGAATAAAGATTTACTTTTTGGACAGATAAGAAGTTAATTGTTCTTGGGTTGGATTTCACTTGAGTCGGTTATCCAATTTGCATTCTTTCCTGCAGGTGCCCCACACCTGGCTGTGACGGTTCAGGACACATCACCGGCAACTATGCTTCTCATCGGAGGTATGTTGGAACATGTTCTTCCCCTCTGACACAATCTCTCTCTGGGTGGAAGCTCCAAACCTGGGCTCTGAAGCAGGCTCAGCTTGGCTGCAGGGGTAAAATTGAAGATCTGGGCTCCTAGGGCCAGGAAGCTGTCCCTAAAGGTCTTACCCACCAGCCCTAATACAGCCTGTGGCTCCACGAAGAAACATTTCCAGCTCTGCAGCAGGCTGCTTTTCAAGGAGAAGGAGTAAAGGAGAAAGATCCTCCTCTTGTGTTGTAAGATCTCTGAGAAAGGTCCCTGGGAGACCAGCATCCTCACGTGCTGAGAGCTAATCCTATAAACACCAAGCAAGCTACAGTGATGCACAGTTATTGTGAGCAGGATGCTACAGAAATGGATACTACAGAAATGTTGCACTTTCCAAATTCTAGGTACAGTCCCCCAAAGAAATGGGAGAGTCTAAAATACGGCATAGAGACCAGACATAGGAAATCACAAAGAATCCATACTGCAGCCAGGGAACAGTGTGTCAGCACTTGTCTAATTTTAGAGAATCAACAGGAGCTGTAGAAAAAGATTCACCCAAATATCATTAAACATGGCAAGGGGGACTCAGGGCCACTACAGCAGGGTCCTGCAGGTGGACACTGGCCACCACTGGCTTCCACCCTGAACCAGTGGGGATCCACAGCCATGTGAAGTCACTAAGGATGCACCGAGGATGAGGACATGATGGGACATGTCAGTGTCACTGCTGCAGGCAGGCCGGGTGAGTGAGGCCAGGGCTGTAGAGCACCAAGGTGAGATTTTCCTCACACTGACACAGTGGGATTCTCCCTCACCCTGGACTCTGCCCAGACAGAGAGAGGAGCCCAAGGTCAGGCTGGGATCAGAGGAGCCTGGCTCAAATTCAGGCAGAGGACAGTCTTTGTCAGCTCACTGTCCACACCGTGGAGAAAGTCCTACCTGGGCTCATATCATATGGCCCATGTCATTAAGTCAGGGCCAACAGGGCCAGGGTCAGGGCAGGAATGTTACCGAACTCAGACCAACAGCGCAGCCTCCTGTGAGACACGGCTGCACTCAGCCCATCCCTGAACTAAGGTTAGGAGTGCGGTGCCTTTCCTGCCTCTAGAGTTCACCTTGCAATGTGTGTGTCCAAAAGTAGAGTACTTCTGCTTCAAACACAGGAAGGAGAGGGAGGGAGGCAAAGAGAGAGGGAAAGAGAAAGGGAGGGAGGGAGGTCGGTCAGGACAGCCACAGCAAGTCAGAGATTAGTCGTATCCCGCAGTCTCAGGGCCACTCAGTGCACATCTGGAGAGTCATGAGATCCGCTGCCTGTGCAATGAGCCCATGAGTGACCAGATCCCGGGGCTGTCAACGTGGGGATGCCCAGCTGGCCGGGCTGGATCCAGGGCAGGACTCACATGGTGACCATCCTAAGGTTCCAACTGCACCCACGTTTCTGTGCTCAAAGCCCTGCTGAGCCCGTGCATGTCTGTGAGAAGAACCAGCTGCGACGGCACCCAGGGCCACCCAGGCACACAGCTCACCGGGGTCCCCCAGGCCGGCAAAGACATCTCTGCTCTTCTCCATGTTGTAGCCACTCGGGCCCAGAGACTGTAGGCCGGTCCTGTGCGCTTGGGGTGCCAAGCAGCACCCCAGACTCCAGATGCTCCCTCTCCTGTCCACCAGGGATCCCCAGTCACAGGACGGGCAGCACAGGTTGTGGACAGGATGATGAGGTCATTCCTAAGGATTTCCAAGGTCAGCAGACTGGTTTAGATTCAATAAAAGTTTAAAAAACACTCCAGTTAAATATGAAAAGTCAAGGTCATTCTATGTCAGTTTTATTTAACTTATCTTAGAAATGTCACAACTCCAGCATTTTATAAATCCACACAACTAAAAGTGTCCATTCCCTGGTCACTTCCTATCCAAATGTCTGTTTTTCTACTGTTTTATCTGGGAGAGGTGGGTTGACATCATTTGAATTCACTCATCAGTTTAAACAATTTTATTCATTCCACTTATAACAGACGGTATTTATACAACGCAAACTTGGGATTCAAGTATAACAAGTTTAAATTGAAGCTGAGCAGATCCTTCCAGGGTTGATCGCTGGAATTGGAAAGTCAGTTTATGTTTTGGGCAAATCTGAGCTCAGCATACAGCCCTAGAAAGGATTTAGGGAAGAGAAAGAAGAGCACGTTGTGATATCATTTATTCTAGTAACAACTTCCCTTGCATGGAGGTTTGAATGCAGTCAAACATTTTATTAAACAAAAGTTTGCATTCAGTTAGTTCTTACATAAATGACCCCGGAAAGCAAACCCGGGGCTTGCAATGAAGCAGGCTGATCTCTAAACCCAAGGTGGCTGCTGAAGACAAACAGAAGCCAACAGTTAGATAAGAACCTTGGATCTTGATGGCCACAGGCCTGTTCCTCTTCTGATGTCTTCCCAGAAACACCTAGCCCTGCAAATTATACAGAAAATTTTTCTTAACTTAACTTAATCATCCACTGCCTTTCCTCCCAAATATGCCACAATTCAACTCAGTTTTGAGTTTGGGCATCTCCTGCTTCATGGGCTACAGTAAGAACTAAGCAGCAGAAAAGGGCCCGAGCCTGCCACTGGTCCCAAGGACTCCTGGTGCTGGGGCTGTCCCCCTCTGCTCGAAGCAGGAGGTCGGTCTGGGGTCCAGGTGGCCTCTGTGCCCTGGCTGCACTGCCCTCTCTGCTCCAGGAACTGGGGGAGGGGGCTTCCTGGCCATTCCTCCCGCCCTGCTGCTGTCAGGCAGTCATGGTGTCTGACTGGGAGGAATCTGAGCCTCCCAGAGTCAGGGATGGGCCTGGAGCCCGTGCTGTCTGGCAAAGCCACCTCTCCGCACACCTGCCTGCCTGGAGTGGACTTTGACGGTCTCAGGGGCGACATCTGGGAAAGCGGGCCCTGGCTATCCGAGGGCCCGACTGCAGCTCGCCTTTGTGTCTGGATGGTTTTCATGGTGCTCCAGCTTCCTCTCTCTCTGGCACATCGAGCTTCTCCCAGAGCTCCTGTGGGACTCTTCTCGGACCCTCACCAGGACTTCCTGCTGAGGCAGTTTTCACACACACACACACACACACACACACACACACACACACAGGACCACCCTGCCCTCCTGCTTCCAGCAGGCACACTCATCCTCCCCTCGTCTCTGCCCCCGGCCATTGCTGGGCTTTGCAACAGGATCCTGCAAATTCCAGGAGACCCCAAAGCCCTGGGGCTGCTACTCCAGGGCAGAAGCAATGTCTCCGCACCCCAGTATCTCACCAACCAACTGCACCCCTCGAATAACACAAGACGCAGTTTACTGAGCACTCACCATGTAGGAAGCACTGTGCCGAGTCTCTGGCATGCACAGCCTGACCCCGAGAGGCTCATGAACCCCGTCATGAGAGGAAACAAGGGCACACAGATGCTGCTCGCCTGCCCATAGATTCCTGCATCCTCCTTCCAGGGGCCCTTTAGATCTTTTATGATACAAAACATCCACCCTCCAGACAGACCCATCTGCTGCTCAGTTCCCTTATGCTCTGGGCATCCACACAGGTACCCCAAAGCCCTTGTGTGAGTGAATGGAGGCATCATCAGGTCCTGGGGGTACAGTGAAGACATCAGGCTTGTTGGCCCATGGAGCATAAGGAGGAAGCTTTCCCTGGAGCTCCTGAGGCCCCTACCACAGAATCACCAATTTGAGGAGAAGGAGGAGGAGGAGAAAGAGAGGGAGGAGGAGGGAGAGGCGTCTTCAGGTTCCCAGCAGCTGTGACTGTGTTCTCACCAAGTGAAGCCTGGAGTGAGAGAGACCCTGCCTGAAGACAGAGACAGGTCCCCATCCTGAGAAGCCACCTTGAAGCAGGAGGTGGCAGGCTGGGCCCCTTTCCGCCAGCACACTGGGCGGGGGAGGGTTGAGGACTCGGCTCACTGGGAACCCCGGGCTGCTCTCCGCACTGCCCTCTGGGCCCTGAGGGGCCCTGCCTCCTTCCTGTGTCAGGCACCTCACTTGTCTCCTCCTCATGTTCAGACACTCGCCACGCCTGGACCACTCTGAATGGCGGGAGTGACCTTTCAGCAGTCTGTCTGGGGTGCATCGATACCACCTCCAGGCCATGCCCCACCCCCACCCCGGGTAGCCACAGTGTGGTCCATTTTCATGTCTGTGTTTTTTGTTTTGTTTGGGGTTTTTTTTTCATTTGTTCTGTTTTGGTACCAGGGATCGAACTCAGGACCTTGCGCTTGCAAGGCAGGCGTGGTGCCACTGAGCTAAATCCCCAGCCCTGTTTGTTCTGTTATTTTGGCACAGGGGATGGAACCCAGGGCCTTCATACTGAGCTCCACCCCAGCCCTTTTATTTTTTATTTGGGGATAAGGTCTTGCTAAGTAGCTAAGTAGCCCAGGCTGGGCTCAAACTTGAGGTAACTCCTGCCTCTGCCTCCCAGAGTGCTGAGAATACAGCTTGTGCCAGCACAACTGGCTTTCAGGTCCACTTTTTTAGGCAGAAAAAGAGATTTAACTGAATTTAGACACTGAACCAGTCTTCCTTGCATGTCCCTGACTTTCTGGGCCTCGGCTAGGGGTAGGGAAAGGCCTCTTGTTTTCATCAAGCATGAAAATCAGCAAGAAGCGAGTCACAGAGAGCGTCCCACCTGTGATAAAACCTTGCTCAGGAGAACAAGTGCCCGAGTCCCTGGACTTGTGTGGCCAGGACGCTGAGGAAGAGCACGGTGGCTCCTGCACGAGCAGGGACACAACCAGGCACTGGGGGAAACGCAGCCACCCTGCCGCCCTGCTCCTGTGTCTGTTCGGCCATGTTTCCAGCAGCTACCTAGCTGTCAAGGCTCCATGCAGTGCCCTGGGCTAGGGCTTGGGACACAGGTGCACACACGCATGGCTGCCTCTCCCTGGGACAGCCACTCTGAGGAGCCCAGATGAGGACAGCAAGTCGGGGACAGGGAGGGCTCCAGGGATGGCCCCAATGTCTTGGGGAGGGCCGAGGGCCAGCAGATGGATCCACAGAGCCAAGATTGCCTGCCACCGAGGCACTGGGGACGGCTCAGAAGTGAGGAGTAGGGGACAGCATTGACAGGGGCTGGATGAGGACTGTTCCTTCCAGAGATCAGAAAATGAAGTGAGCTTGCCCGGCCTCCCTCACCCCCTGCCCCTCGCCCTCTCAGTGGCCAGGACAGAAACTTTTCCCGAATCGAAGAGAGGTGTTTCTGACTCGCATCTCTCCTTCAGCCTTTCAGGGTGCCCGAGAGCGAAGAAGAGCGGGATCCGGATAGCACAGAGCAAAGAAGACAAAGAGGATCAGGAACCCATCAGGTAGGGGCCCTCTGAGGCCAAGGTGCTCAGGGTGGCTCGAGGAGAGGAAGAGCCCTGGAGCACAGGGGCATCCGATGAGGTCAGGGAGACCAAGCCAAGGAGTCCCAAGGGTGTCACCGGCTGCCGTGCACGTGACCAAAGACACAGGAAACTTCCTCTCCCTAACAGAGCTTGTGGGGAAGGCAGGCTCATGGGAGAGTGAGATGGCAGTGAACACAACATCCAAGTGACGATCTTACTGCTATGCCGGCTTAACAGTCCCTCAATTCCACCCTGCCTCTCCCGGGACAGCCCCCTGTCCAGCAAGTGTCTGCCATGCACCAGTGCCCAGGTCTCAAAAGCCGTGCAAGAGCGGGACACGGTGGCGCAGACCTGTGATCCCAGCACTCGGGAGGCTGAGGCAGGAGGATTCCATGTTCAAGTCCAGCCTGAGCAACGTCGTGAAACCCTGTCTCAAAAAATAAAAAGGGCTGGGGGCTGCTGTCCCTGAGTGGCCCCGGGTGGTTCTGCCAGGGTGAACTATCTCCCCACACCACTAGGTGGCATCTCTGGGCAACTTTCCCTCTTCTTTCTCCTCTGCTCCAGTCGTCACGCGTGGTCCTCTTCTTCAGCCAGGCTGCTCTGGCTATGTGGTGGAGCCCACTGGCCCGTCGGGGACACAAAGGCAGTTCGTCCCCTGTCTCTTGTCTCCGTCCAGGTGTCCTGTCCCCGGCTGTGACGGTCAAGGCCACATCACGGGGAAGTACGCGTCCCACCGCAGCGCCTCGGGGTGCCCATTGGCGGCCAAGCGGCAGAAAGATGGGTACCTCAATGGCTCGCAGTTCTCCTGGAAGTCGGTGAAGACGGAAGGCATGTCCTGCCCCACGCCGGGCTGCGACGGCTCGGGCCACGTCAGCGGCAGCTTCCTCACGCACCGCAGGTGGGTTCCGCGCAGGACCGGTGGGCGGCCAGTTCCAGAGCCCTAGAACGCTCAAGGAGATTTTCTTTAATGATTGCAGAAATTCCAGCTCAGGGAGAAAATGCAGATGGTAGAAATGTGCTCAAGAACAAAAACAGAACGTTCTTTTCCTGCCTGGACTTCTCAAGTCCTTTACAAAGCGAGTGGCCCTGTCTTCTCAGAGACACTGTCCTTGAACAGAAAATTGTGCACACACATACCTGGGTGCCATCTGCCCCGTTTCTATACAAGCAGGGCGCTCTGTCTCCTCCCTCTCTGCTCAAGGGCGGAGCTCTCTGCCCACCGAACATCCGGGGCCTCCCCAGGCCTGGCCAGCTCCCCCAGACACCCCCACCTGCCTCCCTGGGGTTCCGAGGCCACGGGCCCCTGCAGTGACCCCCTTCTGCATCTGTAGGTTCTAGTGCAGTCGGCGCTGCAGGAAGCCATGCCCAAGCAGGGACGCCAGGTTTAAACTGTTGACGGCTGAGGCCAAAACTCCCTCATCTGAGTTTCCCCCTCCCCACAACTTCAGCTCTTGGTGAAATGTTTGGAAACTTGGAAAGTCCTGCTGGGAAGGCACCAGCGTAAGGACGAGAGTGGCTTCTAAGGTAGCGCACTCAAGGCCGCCGTGTGTTTCCCTGGGGAAAGCTGAACTTCCCAAGTGCTAACTCCGCGGTGGAGGCCCCACTCCCGGGAACAGTGTTCCTCTTGCTTGGCTTTTGTCAGTTTGATGTTCAGATGCAAATCCGGGGCGCTGTGTGGCTGAGGCCACTCCTGTCTCCACACCTAGGATCAGTTGGCACACTAGGGTCTGGAGAAGGAGCTCGAGAGACCCCAGCTTGTGACACCCTGCAGAGGCTGGGGTGCCCTGGCTCAGGTCCTTGGAGGCCTACAAGCAGCTGGGCTCCTTCTCTGCCCCACCACTCCCCTAGGGGGGAAGGAACGCCCCTGCCTGGGGTCTGCTGCCGGCCAATCCCCTACTTCCTGTGTATCCTTTTTGCAAAGGAGGCCACGTACACGGCGTGTGCTGCGAGGAGCCCTGAATGTGCCCATGTGATCCTGGGGCATGGGCCACACTCCCAGGCTGGGGTGCCCGGGCCATTGGCCCCCACTCTTCCCCAGCAGTCTGTGTGCCTGAGCTCCCCACCCGGTCCCAGGCTGTCACACCCCCTTTCGGGGCCACAGAGGCCCAGGGCATTCGTGATGACTCCCAACCCCGGTGGGCCTCTCTGCCAAGCCCAGGGCCCGGTGAGTGTGGGGAGCCCAAAGGATCAAGACTCTTCTCCGAGTCCGGCCTGCCGGGGGAGCCGAGAGGAGCTGGGGAAAGCAGGCACTCTCCCTACAGGAGAATATCCTCAGGCCTCCCTATGCCGCTGGCCCCGGGGTCCCAAGGAGGGAAGGAGACCACGAGTGGGCCCTGAGCACCAACGTGCAGGGTGTCTGGATGCACGGAGGGACTGGCGCCCCCCACGGGTGTTTAGTGTACACACAGGGAGGGGTGATGCAGCCCGGAGCAGTGCCCATCTTGATTTGTTTTGTTTTTATCATTGTGGTAAAATATACATACAGTAGAATTTACCACCTTAGCCATGTGCAGGGTATGGTTCTGTGGGGTGAGAGTCCACATGGCTGGAGATTTTCCCATCCCCTCTGCAGCAATCCCTGTGCCCACCCTGCCCCAGAGGCCACCACCCCCTGCCTTCTCTCTGAATCTGACAGCCATGGGGATGTGTGACTCTTGCAGTGTGACTCATGCAGTGCTTGTCCTGCTGTGATCGGCTCGTCTCTCAGCATGACACCCCATGTACATCTGTGTTGTAGTCTGTGTCAGGATTTCTTCCTTTTTCATGGCCGAATAATATTCCATCATATGTAGACCAGGTTTTATCTGTTGAACAAGCTTCCATTGACTTTATTAGGTGGCCAAAGTATCCTTTTCTGAAAATCCAATGATTTTAATCCCATACAAGAGCACAGCTAAGCATAGGAAGGCAAGCTTTTTGGAGAGACTATATCACAGATGCCCATGGCCTTCCCTGGGCAGAGCAGGGCAGAGGAGTGGCAGGGGAGGGCTGGCCTCGTGGTGACACGAAGACCTCAGATCCAAGACAGATGCATTGGGAACATGCCAAGGAGAAGCAGGCACCCTGCATGGGTGAAGCAGCACACGAACTACGGTTTTGCGCAGCGCCCACCTCAGAGTCGATGTTGAAGGTGTGTCTGAGTGTGCGAGGCTCTGTGCGCCTCCCCCGGGGGGACACGAGGGGCTGTGGCCCCGAGGCTCACCTGGGGTCTCAGAAGCCATCGCCATGGATACGGCATTGAACACACTCGTGGCTGTCTCTTATTCCACTTAGTAAATTTAGTAGAATTCTCCGGAATCCCCAATTCTCATTCCAAAACCCAGACAGGCTCAGAAGTAAGCCAAACTTCTCACGCAGCCTCGACAAAGACTCATGTTCTTCCAAGTCATTTCCGAGACCCTCGTAGGCCCTCTGCCAGGGTCACTTGACATCATCTGTTTTTCTTCACTTCCTCTCCCGTGCCTATTAAATGAGGACACAGCCTGTTTTAGAATGTTTGTTTTACTTGATATTTCCTAAGGGGATTGTGGCAGGGCTAAGTCATCGAGTTGAGAACTTCCTTTGTGAGTTGTTTTTATCAATCAGATGGTTGAACTGAACCCAAGGTCAGGCTAGGGAGGCCCCACAGCCCAGGCAGCTCATGCAGGAGTCGGAACAGGATGGGGCCCAGGAGACAGAGCTTCCCAGAGCTGTTTCCACCCGAAGCCCAGAGACTTACACGGGGGTGACCAGGGTCCCATCGGGAGCAGCAGGGCACATCCTTATCCTGCAGGCTGTCACCGAGGCAAGGGGATTGGGGTGCAGGGCCTGTGGTCCCAAGGGAACCTCTTGTGCCTAGAGATCCCAGCACCGCAGTTCATGCATAAATGTGCACGAACAGCCTGCGAGGCTGCCCAGGGCCTGCTGAGTCCTCCACACAGAGGACTGTGGCAGTCACTGGGAGAGGGTGTGGCCCTCCCTGTGAGCTCCATGCCACGAGGAGAAGGGCTGGGACTCGGCCAGGCCACAGCTTCATCATGGATTGGTCCTTCTGCAAGCTCCAGCTCGGGACACTCACTGGGTCCCAGCCTTGGGACACATCACCACTGGTCTTGGGAGAAAAGGCACCCTCTCTGGGGACAACACCACCCTTGGCCACCTTGAGGACCTATCCCTGTCTGCAGACAGCAGGGGCAGGATCCTTGCTCTCTCTGCTGTAGCAAGGGCCCCTCCCTTCTCTGAAGCCCCCTCCTGCTTTTGAGGGGCTGGGCCTGAGGGTGGGGTGGGAAGACACCACCAAGGTGACCTCTGGACCCATGGTGGGTTTTGTTTCCGTCCTTGGATTTACAGCCCAAACAAAGAGGTCTCCCCCAGGCCTCCACGTCTCAGTCCACAGGAAGTGGGGCAAGGGAGAGCGGTCCCCAAGGCAGGCCTTCCAGGAGCCGAGGTCCTCCCTGGCTTGGGGGTGCCATGTCCACCTAGCAAGCCGTGTGCCAGACAGAACTGCAAGGACCCTGCCCCGGAGGGACCCCCTGGACCCACTTCAGCCATCAGCCCTTCAGCAACAGCCCAGTGCCCATCTGACCTGGTGCCACTTCCGGAACAGAGAGAAGAGCAGTGTTTCTGCTAGACCCAGGCCCAGACTCTGGTCGGACATTTGTCTGTTAGCAGAGGAGGCTGAGCAGGGGCATGCATGCTGAGAACTGCAGAGCTTCCCCTGTGCTCAGGCGAAGATGTCCACAAGGGTTGGGGACCTGAGTGGCATCGTGTGGGGACACCTCCCCCACAGAATCCAGGGCCGACCAAGCTCAGCTGTCCCCCTGGTGAACCGGTGCCCCCGCCTGACTGATGCCCACCCTGCGCTGATGCTGCATTTGATGCCACCTTCACCACGACCTGGGAGCACCATGGATGCTCTGCTTCCTTTATGTCGTCCCATATCTCAGCACTTGGGAAGGGAGCTCTGCCAACATCTGTCTCTCACTCTGTGTCCCCCGGGGCCCAGGAAAAGCTCGAAGCCACAGGTCACATCTGTTGAGCTCCTCAGCCCGGGACAGCAGAGCCTCTGGCCCAGCGTCCACCAGGGTAGGACCCAACCACGCCTTATTTTTGCAGGAATCTCTGAAGCACTTTCCCACTTGCTCCCTCACTCCCCTCTCCCTGGGGCCCTGGAAGTATCTGACAGCTGTGGGGTGAATATCTGGAAAAGGAAGCAATCTCTTTGAAAACCTACGGTTTGTTATGAGATCAAAAAAAGAGAGAGAGAATAGAGAGCATATTAAAAGTAATTGTGTTCCTATTCCAAGAAAAATATGTTTTTTAAAAAAATAAAATGGAGAGCTGGATGTGGTGGAGCACGCCTGTAATCCCAGCACTCAGGAGGCTGAGGCAGAAGGATCACTGCAAGTTTGAAACCAGCCTGGGCTACATAGTGAGACCCTGCCTAAAAAAAATAAATATATAAATAAAAATAAATTGGAAAGTCATTTAGAGAGTTAAAGCTACAGAAGTCTTCCATACCTTGTAAAGAGCTGTGTAAAGGGGATAAAATATGTCTCTAAACCCAAGAGATGAACAATTCGGAGGCTTAATAACCAGCTCATAAGAGTTTCTGAGAAAGTTGAGAGAATGGAGAAAGAGAGAGAAAGAAAATAACCAAAGAAAGGAAATAAAGAACCCTCGGGGCAGAGACCATGGGAGCCCCACGGAGAGGCCTGGCAGAGGCCACTGAGCAGCGGAGAAGAGGCTCCTACCCGGAGCAGGACAGGGCCTTGCTGGGTGGAGACTCCAGCCAACAGCTCTGTTCACGGAGGCGGTGGCTCCCAGGAGCACCCTCTTTTCAAGGCCTTTCAAGAGATCAGGCCAGGCCCATCTGCGTGTTCATCTCCTCCACTGAGCAGGGATGTGACTGCTGCACAAAACACCTTCCCAGTCAGGCTGGGCTGAGTGTGTGGCCTCCCAAGGTGGAGCATACAGCTCCTGCAGATGGCCGTGCCCTAGTTCATCACCACAAAATCTGGAAGGGTGGACGGCCGGGAGAGAGATGGACAGGAAGACAGAGTAAAGGAGTGCTGGCCATGTTCTCAACAGCAACCGGAAGCTAGAAACACTAGCAACGCTGGAACTGCACCCTTTAAAGCTCCAAGAACTATTGCCACCTAGAACTCTCCGCTCAGTCACACTGTAGGTCAGGCACCAGGCAGAGATCCATTGAGGCCACCTCTCCTTCTCTCTCCTGCCTGGGGAGGGGGGTCTCCCCTGCACCCCCACCACCCCAGCCCATGCCAGCCTCCTCCACCAGCTTGGGAAGGGCTCCCCACCTCCTTTCCAGCCTTCTGCAGATGTTCTTTGTCCTCCATGAGCTCCCAGGAAGCAAACCCCAGGGCACGAGCTCTGGATCAAACTCTTCCCATTCTTCGTTACTGCCCAGAGAGTGGGTCCGGGCCACCCCTGCCATCTGCCGCTCTTCCCTCACTCTGCCCTGGCCTCCCAAATTCAAGCCTCCAGATGTTCCACTCCTGTCCCACCTGCCCTCCTGGTTCTCCTCCCTGCAGGCCAATACTCCAGGGCAAACATCTGCCAGATTTTCCGTGGCATCCTTTAAGGAGGAACCGCCTTCTTTAGTGTCTAACCCCACCTGGAGTCGTCTGAAACTCGAGCAGACACAACTGGGCCATGGAGGAAGCATGAGGACACAGGCCTGGTATGGCCCCTGCTGTGACATTATCCGGTCCTGCTTGGGTCCAGCAGTTGCTGCCACGCTAAGGACACAATGAGATGCTGTTGCATGAATGAACACAGACATGGATCTGCATGCTGGCTCTTCTCACGCCTGCACACCAAGCTCTCAGTATTGTGACAGTCACCTGCTGAGTGGCAGGAGCTGCACACGGGGGTGAAGAGCAGACCCCGCCTGTGGCTGTGTCCCTGAGCTCAGAGAGGAACACATGTCTATGAGGACAAGGCTACTGGGGTGGGGCTGCTCCCCTGGAAGTCCAGGCCGCCTGGCAGGTCTAAGTGGTCGTGTAGCACCCCAGGTCCACTTTCTCTCGGGGCCCACACAGGATCAGGGTTTCCTAGGTCTGCCTGGTCCTCCCACCTCGGCCCTGGGTTCTCGTGTCTTCTGTCACCTTGGCCTGCGCAGTTCAGGTCCCTCGTTTTCTTTTGCAGTGAGCAGCCCCAGCCCTGCCCTATGAACCACATGCCCCTGGACGCCTCCTTTGTTTAGAAATCTGCAGCTCAATGCTCTCCAGGAAAAGCTGCTGGGCTGACGTCCTGACAAAGCAGGGGCCTCCACTTCCTCCTCCTGCAGTCCAAGCTGGAGCCGCACTTGAGCTCTCGCTGGCGCCGGTGCCAGACGTCTGGCCGGCCCGGAGCCACCTTAACCACTTGCTGCCTAGAGCACGGAGGGAAACCCCAGATCCCAGCCCCTAACCACCACCTCGCTGCTGCTGGTGCTCCAGGAGAGAAGGGTGTGGACTGGGGCTGGCATCCTTCATCAGGAACTCAGCCGTCCCAGCTCCGATCCACCGTTGGTTTCCCTCCCTGGCAGGGACGGGTGTACAGACGCCCCCAGGCCCTGGACGAAGCAGAGCCAGCCGGACTACTGCCAGATGGCAGCGTGGCCACGGGAGCCCCACCACCCTGAGGGCCTGAGCCAGGCGCTCAGGATTTACATCCAAATTTGACCCTCACGGTGATGTTCTCAGGGGATCGGAATGGAAGAAGGAGTGGGAGGCACCATGCTCTGGCCTCCCTTTGTTTCCTAATTTAGTTTTCTGGACGCTGGCTCCAGCCTGAGAGTCCTCACCGATGCCCTCACTGTTGCCCCAGCTGCAGATTTGGGATCTGAAAGCAAGAACCCAGACTTGGCCTCCACGGGGCCTGAGCTTTCAGCTTCTAGGTCATTTGGAGCCACAATCTCATCCCCTCAAAATGCTTAGCCCCCTTCCTTCACCCTGAGCTCCATCTGCAGCTCTTTGCAGTTTTTTGTTTTGAGACAGAATCTCATTAAGTTGTTAAATCACCCAGTCTGGGCTCAGACTTAGCATTCTCTTGCCTCAGCCTCCCGGAGAGTTGGATGAGAGGCATGCACCACCACTCCTGGGTAGAAGTCCCCTTTTCTTCAAGTGCTCTTTCCTGATTCCTGCCCCTGTCCTGTGAAGTACACACACCTATTCTCAAGGAAGTGGGGTTCCAGGTGGGGAGAAGATAGGATGATGGTTTGTTTAAATCCCCTTCTTTGGGGATTTTTTTAGAAATCAAGGCATGAGAAATGTGCCTTTGGGAGTGAGCCTGCAGGAAGCATCTCCCAATCACTGCTGTCACAGCCTTTTCGTCGGGGACAGCCCTGGAACCTTGTCCTCAGCAGGCCAGCATCATCAGGGCCATGTGGCACAGGAGTACCTTGGCCAGCCAGACACGGAGCTCAGTGTGTCTCTGAGGGCCATCTGGTCTACCTATCTCTGCAGGTGCAGGACCTCAGGCCAGGAGGGTTCTAGCCTGCACAGGGACTTCAGAACTGGGCAGCAGGTTGCCCCCAGGCCCTGCGCACAGAGCTGCCACCCAGCACTCACTCAGCAACTCTGGAAGAAGCAGCCATGCGAGTTTGTATTTTATACAAACTGAGCTCATGGTTCCATGAAGGATGAAAAATTAAGTTGTGAACCAAAGAAAGAAGTTATGACTTTTATTGGAAATAATGAGAAATAATAATAAATGTCTATGGAGAGGGATTCTGAGCAGAAAAATCTAACTTCTGGTCCCTGTCCTGTTTTTTGTATGTATAAGCAAATCACAGGAAGGGGGCTTGTTTTAAAGGAAATGAGTTCAAAAGTGTTCAAAAGAAAACTGGTTATCTTGCATTTCTGCTTCTGGAGGTCCAGTTGAAATCTGGTCAGGAGTTAGGAGGAGCTGTTGGAGTCTTCTTTCCAGAGGGAAGAGTCCTTACCATTCCAGCCTTTTATCCTTTGTTCTTGTGAGGTTTCTTCCGCTTTTACATTCTTACATTTTTAGGCTTCACCGACTGCTTGATTAGATGGCTGCTTGATATATTTTATGCCATATCATTCGGCTGCTCTCACTACCCAGTCCTGATAACTAACCCAAGGTGCTACCCTGGGAGCAGAAGGAGCGGTCCACCTCCACAGCCTCCACACTGCGGCTCCCACCCTGCTGTCCTGGCTGCTGCATTCACAGTGCGCTAGCTCTACACCGTGTCTCCTCCCTGGCTTCCCCAGGACCTAAACAGGGAGCAAAAGGAGACGCTGTGAGTGCTGCAGGTGCCCAGAAAGCCTCTGTCCTTCCCTCAGGTGCTGGGAGCCTGCACTGAACCAGGCTTTTTGTGTGCAGCAGAATCTCTGGCTGCATAGTAACCTGGTGGCACTGGCAATGGAGGATGCATGCGTTTACCCTGGAACCATTGCCCACCTGAACCTCAGTTATTCTTTTGTAAAGGAAAAAGCAAAATAATAAGTGTCCTGTGGGGCTGTCACTCTGCCAGGAAGCCGGGCAGCTCCTCTGGTCCTGGGCATCCTCGTGACACTCCAACACCCAGTCACTGCCCATCCTAACACTGGGGACCAAGAGACGCTACCGAGTTCTGAAAGAGGCCTGGGAAGTTAGAAGCTGTGTAGAGAGGGACAAAGAAATAATTACCTTAGCTAAACTTGGTACTGTAGGCCTGTGATCCCAGCCAGCTGGGAGGCTGAGGCAGGAAGATTGCAAATTTGAGGCCAATCTGGGCAACTTACTGACTTAGTGAAACCCTGCCTCAAAATTTTAAAAAAACTAAGATGGACTGGGGATGTAGCTCATTGAAAAGCCCCTGTATTCAATCCCCAGTACGACCAAAAAAAAGTATATGTATACTGTCTATACCGTACATTATTTATAAAATCTTATCTATAAAATTCTGCAGCTCCTTGTCATATTAAGTGCTAGATGACAGCTGACCACAAGCCCTGGACAGTGGGCTGGGAATGGTCAGGGAGCCTCCAGGCCAAGCCCTGGGCTGAGGAGGATCACAAGTTGAGCCCCGCCTGGACAACTTAGCAAGACCTTGTAACAAAATGTTTAAAATAAAACAATTTTGGGCCAGGGATTTAGCTCAGTGGTTCTGCCACTTGCCTCGCAAGCTCAAGGACCTGAGTTCAATCCCCGGTACCAAAAAAATAAATAAATTAAATAAAATAAAACAATTTTTAAAAGGCTGGGGATGAAGCACAAGGTCCTGAGTTCGATCCCCAGTACCAAAAACAAACAAACAAAAAGGCTGGGGATGTAACTCTATGAGAAAGCTCTGCGTTCAATCCCCAGTGCTGTCAAAACAAAACAAAACAAAAACTGCAGCTGACAATGTGGTAGTTGTTACACCTGAACTTTCTTCCAGAGAACCCACCCAGGTGGAGGGAGGTGGGGAACAAGCCGGGTGGGCCAGGGCTGTGGTGACAAAACCTGGTGGAGACTCACCATCCTGCTCTGTCTAGGTCTCCTGTTGGAAATCCAGTTTGAATTTCAACCTTTTGTGTAGTCTGATGCTTTCCATTTAAAAAGTGCTTTAAGCAATTTAGTCACTTTGCAAACGTTCCTGACAGTGCTGGAAGGCACAGCATGAGGCACAAGTGTGCACTGGCCTCAGAGGCGCCACTCCAAAGGGCCCACAACACATGCGCGCGCGCACACACACACACACACACACACTTCACCCTGCATGCACAGGTCTTTTCTGGTCCCCACATTTGCAGAGCCCCGGGCAGGCCTGGGCCTGGTCCAATGCACTGCACCATGGCTCTCCCTGCGCCCTGTGACTAACGCCATCTTTGTCTGTCCCCAGCCTGTCCGGGTGCCCACGAGCCACGTCGGCCATGAAGAAGGCAAAGCTGTCTGGGGAGCAGATGCTGACCATCAAGCAGCGAGCCAGCAATGGTAACTGTGCCCTATCTGTGCCTGCTGCTGGGGGGAGGTGGCCAGGACCGGCGGCCACCTCCCTGTCCCTGCTGGGCTGGCACAGCTCAAGTCTTAGGCAGGGAGAGGAGTGATACTTCTGGCCCTACCTGCCGCCCCGTCCCTAGCATCCATGATGCCCACTGTCCTGCTCTGCCCCCAGCAGAGGTTCCAGGGCACTGGGGACCAGACAGCAAGGATGGCAGCCCTGCCTGTCCCCTCCACTTTGCTCAGCATGCCCAGTGCCCACGTTGCTCCAATTCCTCTAATTCTCACCTGCTTCTGTGCGTACAGAGGTGGTGTGGGCAGGGGCAGTGCTACATACACCCCTGGGCCCAGAAGCCCCTGTGCCCCACCTTCAGGCCTCTGGGACACAGTGTGCTCAGACTCTCCTGGGGTCATTCATGCCCTTTGGGTTGGCTGTTTTTTCTTTGTTGAAACAGGATCTCCCTAGGTAGTTGAGACTGGCCGTGAACTTTGAGCAGCCCAGGCTGGCCTTGAACTTGCAGTGATCCTCCTGCCTCAGCCTCCTGAGTGCTGGGATGACAGGCGTACACCACCACCCCCAGATTGCCCTGGGATTTTGGTTGGTGATTTTGTGGTATCACTGCCCCAGAGACAGAGCAGCAGTCTGGTCCAGGGTTCCTAAGAGCACACAGCCGCAACCTGCCTGGCATGGCTCAGTTCCACTGTGAATCAGTTCAGTGCTGCTCATGAACAATTGGCATTGACCACATCGTCCTTACCCAGAGACACAAAACAAGGTGTTTATTATTGGGCTGATTACACAAGGTGTCCAGAGGAGGTAGCCCCTAGGTGAAAGGGCTCAGTGCTCCATTCAAGTTTGAGAGACTTCATACAAAATGTGTCCTCATAGCTAGGCGTGGTGCTGCACACTGTCATTCCAGCACTAGGGAGGCTGAGGCAAGAGGATTGGCCAAGACTTCAGAGCCAGCCAGTGCTACACAGGAAGACCATGGAGAGAGAGAGAACAAACATGGGTCTCTAACCCCATGCCAGGCGCTGAGCGAGATGCCTAATCCAGCATCTCACCCACAAACACACCCCGAGCTATAGCAGGAACCCTTGGCAGCTTGGCCCGAGTCTCTGTCCATCTGCTACTCATTAGAGAAGAAAGGACGTAGCAGTCGATGAAGGCCCAGTTCAGAAAGAAGAGAACACTGAGGGGAATATTTGAGGTCCCAGAGGAGGGACTGCTCGCACCTGGGCCACTGCCTGACAGGATCTCAGTACCCAGCCACCGCCCCCTGGTCAGAGGCCCCAGCTGCCGAGAGGGGCACTAGCTGCCTTACAGAGAGGGCTTTTCCACACTGGGCATCCCTGTTTAGGGTGCAACTTCTCTTTCATTCACAAGCCACACCTGAGGTCCAGCCTCAGGAGGTTTTCTTGTAGCTTTAGTTGAATGTCTTTTTGCTTTCTTAGACACCTAGGTTGTGGTGGAGGCAGCACTAAGGGGAATAGAAACACACACTGTGGCACTGTTGTTTTAATCCAAGGGATATTTCCCAAGCAAATTGCAGTCTAATTATGAAAAGAGCAAAGAGGGGGTCTCAAAATTCTAACTCTGAAATCTCCTGGGGTCGTGGTTTTAATGTGTTAATTTTGCCACACAGGTATAGAAAATGATGAAGAAATCAAACAGTTAGATGAAGAAATCAAAGAGCTCAATGAATCCAATTCCCAGATGGAGGCCGACATGATTAAACTCAGAACTCAGGTAACAGTTTTTGAAGCCCTTAATTCTCGTGCTAACGTGCGCTGTCACACAGAGGAGCATGGCAGAGAAGCCACTTTGGGGAATGGGGTGGTGTTCCTCAGCCTCACTGTTGGACCCTTTATTTTTTCCCCCAGTACCTTGGTCTTCTGCCAAAATCGTCCGGTGGCAATGCTTGCTGTGACGGAGTGGCCTTCAGCCAGCTGTTTTCTGTGTGTGTGTGCGTGTGTGTGTGTGTGTGTGTGTGTGTGTGCGTGCCCAGGCATGTGCATTTCATGAGATGCCTAGGCAAGAGGCCACTCCCCAAGGGCCTCCTGTTCCTATAGAGGAGGAGCTTCCTCCCCAGATGTTGTGGGCCCAAGTGTTATAGGATCGTGGAGTTGGGTCTACACTGACGTCGGCTGATGCGACATGCCCTGTGTGTGAGGTGCCCAGGATGCCTGGCAAGTTGGAGAGAGGAGAGACAGGGCTTTGCTGAGAACCTGTGAGTGTCTCTCGGTAGGCATCGTAGCCTGCAAGGCAGGTGTCGCTGTCACACACAGAGCATTTGTCCACACAGACCCTGGGGACACATCGTCGTTCCTTTATACGCTCGAGCCACACACGGTGACACAGCAATTGCAGCCAGCCAGAAACAGGGGTGAACAACAGTGGGATGGTGGAAGGTGACAGTCACTCAGCAGAGAGTGTTTCAGGACTCAGAAGTGGGAGGCAGGAAGCAATTCCCAGGGCTTGGGGCTCCACCAGACAACTGGGGCCGGCCCACCGAGGGCTTAGGTCTGAGGAGGCTGGAGCTCTCTCCCAGCATTCCTGAGTTTCAGATGTTGCCCCTGGTGAGATGTCCCTGCCACCAACAGTAGGTGCTCAGGGTGGCCATCTGCAACGGTCTGTTAACTGTGGCCAACAACCAACGCCACAGACGGGGCGAGTTCTAGAGAGAAGAGAGAAGAGGGTTATTAGGGCTCCCTGTTCTGGAAATGCAAGGTAGAGGGGCTGCATCTGGGGGTGGCTTCTTGCTGGCAGAGTCCTGTGCGTGGATGCTCAGGATGTCATGCAGGGAGGGACAGGGAGCCTGAGTGGGTGTGCACGTGTATGAATCTTCTGGCCTCTCGCTCTTCCCAGGACTGGATCACCGGCCCTGCCCCATGAGCGTATCAAACCCTCATCACTGCCAGATGGCTCCACCTCATACACCCTGGCTGGAATCTTTCCACCCGATGGGGATTTAATCCCCACCCACAAAGGCTTGAGATACTAAGGCTGTATTCAAACCACAGTCTCTAACCCGAGGGCTCCCACTGCATAGACAAATGAGTTCCCTTCAGTGTCCTGTTGTAAGAACTCAGATTTAGGAGAAAATCACCTGGTGAGATTCCATCCACAAGCGCCCCAGGTTGCAGTGTGCTTGAGCAGCGTTTTGAGTCAGCTCAGTATGACCAAGACGACGTTTATGTCCCTGGAAATCTAGACATTCTTATGCTCATAGATCAATAAGAAGAGATCTGTCCCTGGGGTCATGACCCAGCAAAAGCTCAGGTCAGAAATCCTCAATGCCCATCCCATTACCACTATGCACAGCAGCTCATCCAAGGTGCCCCTGAGGCCACCCTCACCCCGGCCCAATTCAGCTGGATCCAACTCAAAGCAGAAGCATCAGGCAGCCGGGCTGGGTGCACCCAAGCCTGGATTCTGGATTCCATGACATCATCAACACACCTCATCCCATTCAATTCAGTTTACACCAACAGTTATGGCCACAACGAGGGGCAGTTGCCACTCAGACTTTGCCCCGTGGGACGCGTAGGAACTGCCCGTCAGTGTCCAGGAAAAGAAGTGCCCATGAAGGAACAGGAAGGAGGACACTCGGGTGTTGGGCCAAGAGGGACTCAAGGAGGCCGGAAGGAGAGACGGGTGTGAACCCTGGTCCGGGAGAGGCAGGACTCCACAGCCAGGCGAAGGGAAGGAGAGCCCCAGTCCGGGACAGAGCAGAGGGAGGGCCAGCAGAGCCTCTGTGGAGGCTGAGAAGCAACCTAGGGTCAGGGCCAGCATAGTTTTATTGGGGACAAGGGAGCAGTAAGGTCTTAGAATGTGAAATCGCAGTAGTTCAGGCCAGATTGCTAGTGAGAGATTACCTGGCTTCTGGCTCAGGAGCCGGTGGACCAGAGCGAACGTCCCCTTGTCCCTGCAGTGGCTTTGTTCCTGCTGAGGTTAGCAGGGCTGGGAGCCCCTGGCTCGCTGTATTTATGCCCCGCTCATCAGACTTCTGGTTGTTTTCCTTTGAGCCAAGATACTCTGTGCAGCCCAGTCTCCTTCCAATCACACACTAGAAAGTGTGACTGGAAAATATGGTGAATGATTGCTTTTTTTTAGTTTTTATTTTTACCAGTCCGTGTTTGCAGCACACAATGATCACACGCACCACGAGGAGCTGGTGAACGCACAGGGTGCATCTTCATTCTCTTTATGTCCCCTCCTCCTCCCCACCCCCTCAATCTTTTGCTCCCTTTCTTTTCTGCAAAAAATATCCAGCTCTCCATTTCCTATTATCGCTTTTATTTTGCTATTTCATTCAGTTATACTTCGGGTTTCTCATATAAGAGAAAGAGTGCAATATTTAGGCTCATGCTTCTGATTTATTTCACTTAACATTCTGTTCTCAAGATGCATCCCGAATGTTTAAAATTTTTAAATGTCTTGCAATAAAAGACACATTGCCATGAATCCTCCTTAAAATCCACCACCCACCACCCCCCTTGCTTCGAACGCACTCATTCCACCATCCATGTCACTTTCTGCAGCAGCTCTGGAGTCCTCTTTCCTGAATATCTTCAGATGCACTATTCTGGCTGCCTCAATGTCCTTAATGGATTCAGAATGTTTCCCTTTCGTGATCATTGTGACTTTAGGGAAGAGCTGGAAGTCACATGGCGCCAGATCCAGTGACGAAGGTGAATGGGGACACAGCATATTTTTATGAGCCTGCCTTTCTGTTGGGTGGTGCTTGACAGCAGCATCCACAGTATTTTCAAATCCTATCACACTCAAAACACCTGTTCCAACCCTGCTTTGAGAGAGACAGGCACATCACCCCCTTTAGCAAGACCACTGCCTTCACTTTGCCTCCCCAGTCTGAAACCTCACCCCCAGCACCTGGACCATAGTATACTTCTTGTGCAAATGTTTTTAAAGCACCATCCTGGGCACTTAGTGCAGACCAGGCATCGGATGGCAAATGTTTCAGTGCTAGTCCATGCAACCTTTGTCACATCTGCTCTGTCACCATGCGCAGAGTCGTTGGCTGCAACCAGCACACCTGCAAGCCACATTGAAGTGTGACTAATGCATTGCCCCAAAACATCATTCTTTTGGCTTTTTCTAGCCATCAAAAGAAGCAAAGACCAGTGATAGCTCCCAGGCCTTTCTAAACCAGCCCCAGGCTGGATCTGACTGCTAGTGGCTCCTGGTCCTGCCAGACACCCTTCTTAGCAAAAGTCTAGACCTGCAGAGAGATGATATGGAGAAGCAGGGTCTGACCCAGTCCCACAGTCCTGAGACAGGAAGCAAAAATTCTGCAAAAAATGAGAACCCCTCCATTTCCAGAGCCACATATTTGGGCACTGGGAGAAAGAGCACATGTATTGTTGGCTGAATCTGATGGTGAATACATCTTGTAAGAATTGTCTCTCCAGGGTGTTGCATCAATTCTTTCCCCCCTCCATCAGCTGGACAAGATTCTGATCTATCAGGGCAGACACTCCTATGGGGTTGAATGCACATTATCACCAGCGGCATCTGGGAAACAAGCAAGACTCAAATCCTCACTCTCTTCATAGGAGAGCCCCTCCCTCTGTCACAGGAACTAGACGGTCCTCAGAATCTAGATTTGTGCGGGGACATGTTGCTGCCAGAGTTAGGGGTCAGCATTCCCCTTCCTTGAGGGAAGGAACATCACCAAGGACCACTGATGTCCAGCTGCCCTCAGCCCAGGCCTCTCCCCAGGTGTGGTGGTGCGTGCCTATAATCCTAGCACCCTGGGAGGCTGAGGCAGGAGGATGGCAAGTTTGAGCCCAGCCTGGGCAACTTAGTGACTTAGCAAGACCCTGTCTCAAAATTTAAAACAGTAATAATAATACCACTAATCAATATGGGCCAGAAATGGAGCTTCCAAAACATAGAAAGCAACCCTTAAACTGCCACATTCTCAGCTCCAAGCCTTTGCATCTAGGCAGAAAGGTTCCCCTCTCTGCATTCCCCCACCTGTAGTCCATGGGGCAAGAGCTCCTGCTCCCGGCCCCCCGCCTCATGTTACATGTGGCACAAACCTGTGCCTTTCAGATTACAACGATGGAGAGCAACCTGAAGACCATCGAGGAGGAGAACAAGGTCATCGAGCAGCAGAACGAGTCCCTCCTGCACGAGCTGGCAAACCTGAGCCAGTCCCTGATCCACAGTCTGGCCAACATCCAGCTGCCCCACATGGTAAGTGATTGAGCACACAGCACCGGGGCCTCGCGCCAGCACAGTTCACGTCATGACACACGTGTCTTTGTGTCGTTGTCCCATGGTTCCTCTGGTCTTTGGATGTTTTCGGGTACCACCCAAAACCATAACATTAACTGCTAGACACATCGGAGGGGCTACTCCCATAAAGTTAAGTGTGCTCTGACTAGGCAACACGGCAGGATGCTATGATACTGTTTGATGCTTTTGTGAATATACTATGAAGAAAATAAAAGTTGTATATGAACTACTATTTAATATCTCGTAGGATCCAATCAATGAACAAAATTTTGATGCTTACGTGACTACTTTGACGGAAATGTATACAAATCAAGACCGTTATCAGAGTCCAGAAAATAAAGCCCTACTGGAAAATATAAAGCAGGCTGTGAGAGGAATTCAGGTCTGAACAGCTGCTCTAGAGATGAAAATCATGCTTAAAAAAGGATGCCTCTTGCTTTTTGCTGCTGTAATTTACCAGAAAGTGTTCTATATTTATTTCTGTTGAAACAGTGTTATGCTTACAAGACTTCATAATGATTTTATGTCTTGCTTTAAAAATAGTACCTGCAGAATAGTTTTTTGAATACATTCACATTTTGTACGTTTTCATATGAGCCGACATAGTGTGATATGCCATGTAATGTTTATAGCTGCTACTGTGTGCACATCTGGGGGTATATATATTTCTGAAGAGGTAAGCTGATCAAAATAAATAGAGTGTAAATTCTTTTTAATGCTTTAGTGATTAAATGTTTTAGTATTTTGAACTGAAATGGACAGAAAAGAAAAAGATTTTAAAAGAAAAAAAACAGCTTTGAATGATCATGGGGTGGCCTTCAGGCCACCTGTAGACATTATCATTTGCCTCATGTTAGAGGACTTTATGGAACTTAAGAAGTACATTTTGTGTGCATATTGTTTCATAGCAAGAATTGGTTGCAAAAATGCTTTATTTTTGAACAATGCTTGGAAATATTATGTGATTTTTTTTGTTTGTTTGTTTGTTTTAGGAGGATGGTGTATGGTGGGGGCAATAAATGAGGTTTTTTGCATTCCAAGGAAATGGCTTATGGATTAACTGTAAGAAATGAAATAAGTAATTTATTGTAAGACAACATCAAGCCATGGAAACTTGGCAGAAGATTCAAAGCAGCTTAAACAGCACTTTTAAATTAACTCCTAAACATTACATGGTGTGACTATGGAGACTTCCGTTAAGACAGAGCTTGTCAGAGGTGGACAACACGAAGATTTCCTTTTGCATTTTCAGTAAACCTTGGAACAACCTTCTCTTATCTCTGCTAGAGTCCCGTGCCCCTCTGAACTGTTACCGAAATGTAGTTCACCTAAAAGAAGTTGTGTTTCCAATTTGAGCGAAAAGATCATTTAAGAGCATTTATTTCCCCTTTACACTTTTTTTTTAAAAGATCATTATTATTGTTGTTATTTCACATTCAAGGGGAAAAAGGCTAGTGGCTTGTGAGTATTCCGGTTGCTGGACTGGATTTTCTGCGGGACGGGTAGGGGAGTGGCTCAGTAAACACATCCCTCTCCTCTCCTGCCCCAGCTGACTTTGAATAAGCTTTGGACCAATTCAGAGCTCTCTGAAAACGACGTTCTACCCTCCGCTGGGTCCAGCTGACCACATAGCGTTTGCATAGCCTTGTTTGGTTTTGTGACCTATTCTAAGAATGAATGCAATCAGATTTTAAAAGTAACTAAATATACTTCAGCACTTTTTTTGCTTTAAACTAGATCATCTTAGACTTGTTTATACCTTGAGGATTTGATTGTTTTATTCCAAATGACTGCACTATCTGTATGCATAAGACCACTTTTGATTGCTGCATTTGCCCTCTGAGTAGTCCTTTGACAAATGTGTTGTGTTTCCTGATGTTGACTTGATTTCTTTTAGTAGCATCTCTCCCTTCCATGTCTTGATGTTATGCAGGAAGTACAAAAGTACTTTAAAATTTTGTTATGAAATAAAAAAAAAAGATGGGTTTTGTAAAAATAAAAAAAAATATTTTTAGCAGAACAGGACTTACAGGGTCATTGTTCACACAATGTGCCAGTCGACTATTTGCACTTACCTTGTCCTACATATCCGTACGGAGGTGTGCAATTCCTGTGTCAGTGGCCTGGTGGCCCTGAACCTGGGTGGATTGATCATAGAGGAGGCCCTCACGGCTGACCCAGCACGGTTGCTAAGGGAGACTACAGGGATCTCACTACAAATATTCTGATACAATACTCAACCTCGGTATATATATATATGTATAAATATATGTATATCCCAGCGGCACTTTATACTGCTCACTGTACAAAAGCTTACAGTTTTCCACGAGGACTTTAATAACTAGCTGGGAAAAAAAAAAAAAGATTATGTAATTACTTTGGGGCTCTGCCGTACTGTCTCTTACAGCGCCCCCTTTCTGTTGCGCGATTAGTTGTAGCTGCCACGCTCAGAATTGCCTTTTTGAAAGCTGAAGCAAGGTGCTTACTGTCACCTGTTGCCATACACATGGTCCCAGGCGCTCGCCTCGCCTCAGGACGGCCCCTGTTCATAGCGGCATATGCATTTCCCCACCGCGTCTTGTCTGCAGCTTCCTGGCCAATGTAGTAATGCTTTTAGTAGAGTATTAGGTAGTATCAGTTTGGATTCTTATTGTTATCACCTATGTACAATGGAAAGGGATTCTAAGCACAAATTTGCTGCTCATGTAACGTTGGTACATAATATCAAATCAAAAGTTATCTGTGACTATTATATAGGGATCACAAAAGTGTCACATGTTAGAATGCTGACCTTTCATATGGAATTATTGTGACTCATCAGAGCTTATTTATTATAACTTATTGTTCATATTCATTTCTAAGTTAATTTAAGTAATCATTTATTAAGACAGAATTTTGTATAAACTATTTATTGTGCTCTCTGTGGAACTGAAGTTTGATTTATTTTTGTACTACACGGCATGGGTTTGTTGACACTTTAATTTTGCTATAAATGTGTGGAATCACAAGTTGCTGTGATACTTCATTTTTAAATTGTGAACTTTGTACAAACTTTGTCATGCTGGATGTGAACACATCTTACTCTAAATAAAAAGGTGTTGCCACGTTTGTAGCACGAAGGATCTCTAGCCGTGTCTGCGTTTTCAATGAAGCCTGGGTTGCTGTCTGGGGGTCCCAGTGTCAACTCCAAAGTCCCTCCAAGCCTGTCCCCTTTTCTTTTTGGTGCTGGGGATGGAACCCAGGGCCTCATGCTTGCGGGACAAGCCCTCACCACTGAGCCACACCACAGCCCATCATTCACTGCTTTGCCTTTAATATCTGCAGAAGTTAGACTCTCAACTCCAAGGTGTGGTTGTAAAACTTGGTGAGTAGTTTGACATCTTGCCCTGCTTTTTGGAAAGGTCATTTTGCCAAAGATCTATTGTACCTGCTTCCTCCCAGGGTGACAGTAAACACAGACAGATCTGTCCTCGAAGGTGGCTCCTGAGAGGGGAACATTCCCCCACAGACCATGGCGCTGCAGCCTCTCTGGAAACATCCTTGTTCCTGAGCGTGCACACATCCGGGGCTCCCAGCCTTACCAATAGCGTCTTTCATGGCTTCCGCCTTAGCTGGGTCCCAGGCATCACACGCTGCGTCAGCACCTGCCCCTGCCCTTTTCATGCTCATTCTCTGGATTCCTCAGCCTTCCTGGCCCCCAGAAAGTGAACAGTCTCCAAAGGCCCAGAGCAGCTGCTTTGCCGAATGTCCACACATTGGCTTGTGCGATGGCCACCTCCTGACTGATTCGGTTTAAATGGGAAATGTGTTCCCCTCTTGGTCCCACGTCTGGGGCATATAGTGTCACGTGGCCCTGTACTTGCTGAGCTGCCTTTTAAAATGATGCACAGTTACTCCCACACGACCAGCAAGGATCTGAACATCACAGTCACCCCGAGTTCAATCAACCGTTCACTACGACTGAACAATGAAGTACCCACTTTCCCGTCATCTCTATTCAGACAAATCCAGGTTTAAAACTCCAAAATACCCCTCTATAAAAGAAGGACCTCCATAGTCATTTTTCTTTTCTGTTTTGTTTTGTTCTTTTTGAGACAAGGTCTCGCTATGTTGTTCACACTGGCCTTGAACTCACTATGTACCCCGGGCTGGCCTTGAACTCCTGGCAATCCTCCCGCCTCAGCCTCTCCACCACACCCTTTGTTAAATTCTAAAACTTATTACCAGTGGAGCCTTCGGCTGCTGCAAGCAGAGTAAAAGTGAACCTAACAGAGGTGGAGGGATGGTGTAGCCTGAGAATCCCTTCACTTTCGCCCACCCTTGGGAACAAATAAAGTCAGTGAGAGACAGCGGCTGCTGGGGACTCATTTCTGCAACCTGAATATTAAAATCCATCTCCCCTCAGAGGCCACGTCCCTCCACAGTGATATAAACATTTTTAAAGCAGTTTACTAATGCTAGGTAACTTAGAAAAATTCTAGTTATTGATGCAATAATTCCCCATGTTTATCCAAAAAGCATCAAGAGTTGTAAATGTACCAAAATAAATAAAACCAGCCTTAAGATCCTATTAGAGAGGAATGAGTGACTTATAAAGAAATGCACTTTGTAGAACACAGTGGAGGTATGAAAATGATGCTTAGAAAGACCACAGTCACATGGTCACAGTGGACTCCGTGAACTGCGGACACCAGGCAGTGGGTGTGAACATCGTAGGGAGCAAGGCAGATGTGCACTGCTCCAGGGAAGGGCTCAGTCACACTTCCCTCACCACGGTCAAAGAAATCAATCTTTAAAAGCACGGAGACAGCACAGGGAGCTTGGCAGGCTCAGTGCAGGGCCAGCTCTAGGGCTGAGACTGTCACAGGTGCCAGGGCACCCACAGGCAGCTTCTCTGTCACCTCCAGTCCCCCGGCAGGTGTTCGAGCACAATCAAGGGACCAGGACCCAGGGGCGAGGAAGGGAGTAGTGGTGGGGCCACCAGGCACAGGGCAGCGGTCCCTGGCGGGTCAGCCCCAGCTGCTCCAAGAGAGGTCCTGCTGGGCAGCGCAGCCTGGCCTCATCGACCTTCCACAGTTCGTGCTGTCTCTCACAGCCTCACAAGCACCCTCTCCCCTGGCACGGCTCACTTGAGGCCACTTCCGCTCAGGGAAGGCAGGCGGGCAATGACAGTCCCCTGAGCAAGATGCACTTCCCACTTTGTCCTTGGCGGGATGTGCATTTTCAAGACAGCATAATGACCATGAACCTAGGATCCCAAACAAAAGCCAATATTTTTGTTTTGGTTTTTTGAGACAGGGTCTGCCTCTGTAGCCCAGGTTGGCCTTGAACTCATAGTGATCCCCCTGCCTCAGCCTTCTGAGTGCTGGGACAAAAAGCAATTTAAATATTTATCACAGAAGATAATTCCAACCTTATGTGCCTCTTTCCATCACCAGGTCATCCACAGAGTTATTAGTTGTGCATGAGTATTCCTTTTGTGAGGGGACTGTCCCCTCGTGAACAGCATCCGCCTGCGTTGCACCAGGAAGGGAGGACTTGACAGAGAGCCCTGGTCAGACCTCTTGCCAGTACAGGTTTCTCTTGTTTTGTTTTGGTACCCAGGATGGAATCCAGGGTCTGTATTCTGAACTACAGCCCCATCTCTTTTATTTTATTTTGAGACTGGGTCTTGCTACATTGCTAAGTTACTCAGGCTAGTCTGGAGCTTGCAGTCCTCCTGCCTCAGCCTTCCAGAGTGCTGTGATGACAGGCCTATGCCATCAGGCCAGTCTGGCCTGCCCGATTCCCAATGCTTTCTAGGAAGAAGGACCAACTCACTTTTCTTGTGCATCCAGACAGGCCCTGGTAGGCCTGGGGCACAGAGGAAGGACCAGACACAGGACTCACTGGCCCCCACGGCTCCATGGGAAGGCGGAGGACTTGGGCCCAGGGGCCATAGACCAGGTCCCCACTGCAACAGAGCCTGTGTGTGGCCAGAGTCCCTGAGGCAGGGGAGCGAGGCCTGAGAAGGGGGGCGGGGAACGAACAGGGAGCTGGAGGCATTAGGGACAAAATGTCCCTAAAGACAAAAGGTACAGTCTGAACGAAGAATGCAAACCTCCACCGTGTTGCTGAGATGCAGCCTGCGGCACAATGGTCCACCTCGCACACTGCTAGGCTGTTCGTTGTTCTTAGAGCTGCACAGTTTTTAAGTCACGGAATTGGGCTGAATTTCAAGTGACCCCTTTACCAAAACCCAAGTGTGCACCTGGGTGGAGATGGAGGACTGTGGCCCGGCGGGACCGATTGGTAATGCTCTGTTCCGGGTCCCCAGGACCCGCACCTGGACACGGGGGACGCGGACCTGCATGAATGGCCTTAACTTTGCCAAATTCTCCTCAGCCCTTCTGTCAAGCCAGCTACTTTACAGTTTGTGAGAATAATATGATACCACATGCTTGGGCTGCAGTTTCTGTGTTCTAGAGTGGGGGGTCCCTAAAAAGAGGAGAGGAGCTGGGCATGATGGGGCACACCTGTCATCCCAGCACTCTGGGAGGCTGAGGCAGGAGAATCACAGGGTCAAACCGAGCCTGGGCAACTTAGTGACTGAATGAGACCCTGACTCACAATTTAAAATAAAAAGGGCTGGGAATGTAGCACAGTGCAAAGGCCCCGGGTTCAATTTCCAGTACCTGTTTACGTACCTGGAATAAAAACCAGAATCCAAGTCTGTGTTCTGTGTCTCCGTGTGCTGCTCCTCAGGACAAGGTCACAGGCTCGGGAGGTAACCGGAGCCCGGCTCAGAGCCCACAGCCCACAGAAAGCCTGACAGGCCTAGACACACATGAGGCTGCCCAGTGCACAGGGCACACAGACACTGCCATGCCTCACCCCTGCCCTGTGTCTGCCACCCAGACTCGCCTCCACCACTTTCTTTCCTAAATGGACAGCAAAAGGCTCCTGGGTGCCCCTCACTCGGATGCTCCCTCGACAGTCCCTGGGCCTCACCACAGGAAGGACACTCACAGCAAGCTCAGCATTCATTTCCACTGCCCTCCTCCTTGTTTTCTCGTGGTGTGGCTCAAGTAGAATATCAGAAGCCAGCCGTGGTGGTTATCACACACCAGTTATCCCAGCATTCAGGAGACTGAAGCAGGGGAATCCCAAGTTCAATCCCAGCCTGGGCAACTTAGTGACTTAGCAAGATCCTGTCACAAGAATTTATTTAAATTTTAAAAAAAGAGGTGGTGAGGGTTAGCAATGTAGTTCACTGCAAAGGTACTGGGTTCAAGCTCCAGTATGGAGGAGGAGAAGGAAAAAGAAGGAAAAGGAGGAGGAGGAGAAAGAAAGAGAAAGAAGAAGAGGAGAAAGGAGGAGTAGAAAAGGGGAAAGAAGAAGGAAGAGAAAAAAGGAGAAGAAAAAGGAGAAAGAGGAAAAGTAGTAGAAGATAAAGGAGGAGGAGGAAAGGAAGGGAAGGAGGAAGGAAGAAAGGAAGGAAGGAAGGAAAGAAGGAAGGAGAGAGAAAAAGAAAGAAAGAAAGAAAGAAAGAAAGAAAGAAAGAAAGAAAGAAAGAAAGAAAGAAAGAAAGAGAAGGAAACTATTTAGAACCAAAGAAGGTAATGCCATTCAAAATCCTCGTGGCTGCTTTTACTGGTCAATGAGGCTGATTTTGGGGATATGACTCAGAGGTCAAGAGTTTAGAAATGTGAAGTCAAAGCCACTTACACACAGGAGACCTAAATTCTTTCTTCCAAAAGGAGGCTGTATCCGCTGCCCTAATTACTGAGAAGAAACATTCAATTTGCCAGAGAAGTCCAGACTGGCAGGCCAGACACTGCTGTTGGCCTTGGTTCTCTGGAGTTCTAGCCCTTGGACACGTAGGCGCATTTTTAGCACCCCATAAGTCCTGAGACACATTCTTCTCATCTCACACGGGACGATTCTGAGGTTCTCGGGTCGATTTGTTCAAAGCCCAGAAGGTGGCAGTTGTTGGAGGAATATGGAAGCACTTCAGGCATCTCCGCTGATTTCTGGTGCTGCTCCCTGCACTGTGGGTAACAGAAGCCCCTCGAGGACCTGGCTGGCCCTGGGATCTGTGCCGGGGACCCTGGGGTGGTGTCCGGCAATGAGGGAGGGAGCCCATTTCCCACCCCTCATCCTGGGCTGGATCTGTGGGTTTCAACTCCCAGCCAGAACCACACCTTTGAACCTAGGGCTTGGAAACACTTACCATTTGGTATGATGTGGACCTTGAGAAACTCTTTTGAAGTTGTATTAAGTTTTCAAAGCAGGTCCCGGAATTTCTCATAAAACAAACGCCTGAGTCTTCCTGTCCGGTCTGGAAAACACACCCGCACTGCAGTCTCAGTGGTTATGCAGTGTCCTCCTGGACATTCCTTGGCTGCTAGGGGAATTCTGAAAGGTAACGGAAGATGTATTTAGCATGATTATGTATAAAAGCTCCTGACAAATGGGGAACCACCCGCCAAGGGTGTGCCGGGAATTGCTGAGTCAGAAAGACTCCCACTGCAGGAGGACTTGGCCACTGGGCCCACAGTATGGTTCCTAAGGTGATTCACCTGATATGCAGGGTTCCAGGAGCAGTTTTGATGGGGGCCTTGTGATGATTTTGACCCATTAGCCAAATTCTCACCCAGCATCAGACCATGTTCTTGGCTCTGGGAAAGCCAGTGGGCTGCTGACCCAGTGGAAGTGGGAGAAGTGCCCTAGCTCCTACCCAGCTGGAGAGCTGTCACACTGGACATCAGTCTACACTGAGTTGCCACACCAAGGCAGTTTTCTACTGAATGAAAATAGCTCACTCTTGCCGGGTGTGGTGGTGCACACCTATAATCCGAGCACTTGGGAGGCTGAGGCAGGAAGATTGCTGCAAGCTCAAGGCCAGTCTGGGCTGCCTAGTGAGGTCAAGGGCAGCCTGGACTACATAGTGAGAACTTGTCTCCAAAAAACAAATATAGAACCCCCCCCCCAAAAAAAGGTGAAGGAAAAGGCTCACAGTGGCCCCAAGAATAAGGGACAGAGGACTTTCGCATCTAAAATTTCCAGGTCAGCATCTCCCTTATGCAAGTAGCTATTGAGACAGTTGTCCTATCTAAAACTCACCTGGTCTTGCACCAGATTTAAAATCTCCTGTGGAAAAACTTGCTTGGCTTCCCACCAGATGCAAATGAAGGATTGAAAAGAGCATCTTCTGATTGGTCCTTCAAACAGCTTCAAATGAAGTCTTGAAAATAGCACTTGTCTGATTGGTCCATGGTGCTCAGCCTTAGCACATCACATTGGCTCCCCGTATCTACAAATACCGTCTTTAGGAAACGTCTCGCTCAATCTACTAGCCATTGGTGCCTGGCACATAGTGAATACTGGATTCATAGTATCTTCCCCCTCCTGTCTTCTTCCTCTCTCTTCCTTCCTTCTCCCCTTTAAGTGAATCCTCTAACATTGGTTTTCTCATCCACAGAAAGAAGTAATAACAGTGGTTTCATAGGTGGCTATGAAGATCGGGAAATAAAATGTGTGCTGTGGGTAGCCGTGGGGTCGCATGATAAGACGGGAGCCAGGAGCCCAGTGGGCACAGCTCCCACCGGGGCAGGAGCTGGACAATCATGAGTGCCCTCACTGTGTCTCCAGGGCCTACTAGGGTTCAGGGCAGATGTCCTGCACCAGGGTAATGCCTTTCCATGCACTCATCTTGCCTCTTTCTGTGAATCTGCAAACAACAAGAACATCAACCAGTATAGTCGGCACCTGAGAGAAATGTGTGCTGTGAGACCAACCATGGATGTGGGGTGGATAGAGGGATTCCCTTCTCAAGGAAATGGGAGTGTCTCGCTCAAGTCTCATCCTCAGACAACTCGGCCAGGACCTGGAGATGTGAGGCCCACATGGACCTCTAGAGGACAGACAATATGGGTGAGGTAGGAGGGTAGGTGAGCCCATTTAGCTTAGTTTAGGAATGTCATGACTAAAGCACAAGTTCTTACAGGCCTTAGTCATGGTGCTGCCCCCACTCCCACCACACCTCCTTGTCCAGTGCTGTGCAGATGGCAGCTGTGCTCTTCAGAGGTCTCCTGGGAAACAGAACCAATGAGATGGGTGGACAGAAAGGTGGATGGATGGAAGGGTAGGTGGGTGAATGGAAGGGTGGGTAGATGAGTGGGTAGGTGGATGGATGGGTGGGTGGGTGGATGGATGGATGGACAGGTGGATGAATGAAAGGATGGATGGATGGATGGATGGATAGATGAAAGAATGGATGGTGGGTGGGTGGATTTACTTTAATAAATTGAGTCATGTGATTGTGTGATTGCAGGGCTGATAGGTCTGACCTCCAGCAAAGGTCAGCAGGTTGGTAACTCAGACAGGAGCTGTCTCTACAGTATAATTTCTTCTTCCCTAGGAACCTCAGTTTTTATTCCTAAGGTCTCAACTGATCGGGCAAGGCCCATCAAAACTGTTCAGGGTGATCTCATTCACATAATGTCCACTGGTTATAGAGATGAACCACACCTACCACACTGCTTTGGAGAAATACCTAGATTAGGGTTGGACCACATCACTGGGTGCTACAGCCCAGCCAAGTGGACACATAAAACCAAGCGTCACAGCTGGTCTAGGAGATGGCTCTTGAACTGAAAAGAAAAGCTAAGGATTCGTGGTGCCCTGAAATGTCTCAGCCTCCTGGTGCTGGTGGCTGGGTTACTTAAGGGTGTCTTACTGCAGATAAGGGAGGCCAGACGCTAGATACTGGGGAGTGGGAGGCATGGGTGACCCTCTGGCCGTCCCTCCAAGGTGACATGAGGACATTTAGCTGGTTAATGACAACCTATAGCCTAGGGCTCCCAATGAGACACCCACACACAGCACTGCCCTTAGCACTCATGATAAAGCATCATGACTGTTATTTTTGTTTTTCTAATGATTCTAAAACCTGAAAAACATAAAGTAGAAACACCAAAATCTTGCCTGGCTGTTTCCAAGGTGCCTTTGAGGTAAGACAGAAGGACTAAAGACAGGTAGAAAGGAGGCAAGGTAAATCATAACCAAAAAATTGTACTTTCGAAAAGACTACAACTTCCGGGACACATTCAAAATTATCCCAGGCATTTCCTTGGTTCATTTAGGTCCTTTCTGTCCAGACTTATCACATTCAAAATTCCTCAGGAATATTTAACCCTATAAATTGCCTTGAGGAAGTAAAGAGCAGGAACCTGATCCTAAAATAAAGGAACAGGCTGAGAGAATTCAAAGAATGCTTAAATTATCCTTTTTTTAAAAAAAAAAAAAAAGGAGGGGAGCTAGTTGTGGTGGTGCAAATCTATAATCACAACACTTGGGAAGCTGAGGCAGAAGGATCACTGCAAATTTGAGGCCAGCCTGAGATATCTAGTGAGTTCAAGGCCAGCCTGGATTACATAGCGAGACTCTGTCTCAACAAAACAAAACAAAACACCTGGCTCATACTTGTAAAATGGAGTCCGTTCCCTTCTGGGGGCGTGAGCCACCTTTTCCTGGGGTTTCTACCCCCTGAAAAGAAGCATAAATGTTCCCAGTTTCAGGAAATAATGTGTCTTCCTCTCGTCTCTCTATCTCTCTCTCTCTCTGTCTATCTCTCTTTCCCCCTTTCCCCTGACACCGCCCCCCCCCCATTTCTTTGAGTACCTTCTTTTAAATTTCTGCCTAGGGCCAGGGATATAGCTCAGTGGCACTGCACTTGCCTGGCAAGTGCAAGGTCCTGAGTGCAATCCCTCATACCAAAAAAAAAAATTCTGCCTAATAAAACCCCTCTACGCCTCTTACTGATGAGTCCTGCCAATTCCTTCTCCATGCCCAGTGAGCAAACTTCGGTAAGTCCAGCCGAAGGCTTTGCGTTTTCTTCCTACTTCCCCCAACCCTTTACCCTTTGCCCTCTGAAACATAGCTTATTTCTTTTTTTCTCCCTTCCTCCCCCCACCCACCCCACCCCCGCCCTCTCTATCTCTCTCCCCAAACCTCTGCAACCTTAGAGGGTTTTTGTTTTGGTTTGTTTCCTGTTTTTGTTATTGTTTTCTTTTTCCTTTTCATCGGAGGCTCCCAGTTCCCAGAAAAGTTAGTGCTCAGACATAAAAGCACTAAAGACAAGAGCCACGGGCTCCCTTTAACCAGAAATGGAAAGAGGTGTCTGCAGTGAGCAGGACCCCAATCAGCATACTCCGTTCCTGGGTCAGACAGACCTAAAATGTGCTCACCAAGGAGACATACAAGGAGAGGCACAGCAGTGTCTTCAGTAGTTTCTCATGCAACCAGCATAGGAAACCCAGTCCTGAGACGCTGCAAGAGAGGGTCCCTTCTGCTCTGGCCCGTGGCACCACAATGGATGGGAGAAGGGTCGAGGGTGTCTCTTTGCTTTCTGCTGATGCACTGAGAGGGAGGGATAGATGACCACTCCATGGTTTTATTACTGAATCAGGCTTGTCCGGTATCTTAATACCTTAAATGAACAATGCAGCAGGACCACCCACCCCCTCAGAGGAGCAGCAGGATCAAAGATTTATGTAAAAAAGAAAAAAGACAAGGGGACAAACATTGTAGTCCACTGGGTTTGCATGCAGGCCCCCCATGGGGAGGGCTCCATCTCAGCCCTCTGCAGCAGTCTGGAGGGCATCTGCCGTGCCCTTCCTGTTCTAGAGCCACTGTCCAGCCCTAGCCCTGCAGGGGGTACCTCATAGGGCCTCTTCTCTAATGCTAGCATGCTTCCTCTCTCTACCTCATTTGGTTCTGATATTATGACACCGTTAGCCTCAAGATCATTTTCCTGCCTAAAATGGTACGTGATTTATAGTTGCTAGATGGCATCTCCAGGCTTTTTAATGTTTTTTTTTTTTTTTTTTTGGTACTGGGGATCAAACTTGAGACCTTGTGCTTGCAATGCAGGTGGCAGCACCACTGAGCTAAATCCCCAGCCCTTTAATGAATTCTTTACAGATGTTACAAGTCCCTAGATATACAGACCTTTGGGTTGACTTTATGAGTAAAGCCCAGCTGTGTGTATGACTTGTTTTTCCTGCCTTTCTGATCTGTTGAAGGTTTGAGTAGCACTTGTCCTGGGCGAGATGACAGTGGGACTGGCCAATGTAGCTAAATCCCAGGAATAATTTCTGCATGACTGGCAGGAATGCCAGGAGTAGTCACAATAGAAAATGGGGTGAGCTGCTTTCACGGCCTGACCTCAGAGTGTGTGGCCTGACTTCAGGGCAGAACGGGCTGCACAGGCAGCATAGCAGGAGGAATAGTGGGGCAGGCTTTGGCCAAACCCAGGAAAATAGGGTGGGGCTGCTTCCATAGTCTAATGTTGGGGACCGAAATCCTACCATCCGGTCCTTGTTTTTTCTCTCCTTTTTTCCCCCGCTATCTTTTATTGCAGAAGCACCACCAGTACCTACTACTGCCTAAGAAAAAAACAACTAGGCTAGAGCCATATCTTTTCTTGAGAAGCTGAGATTTGAAGGGGGGATTCTATAACCTGTGCTGCCAGTCTGTGACTCATGCTAATCTGGAACTGGATCGGACCCTGAGTGCAGAGACTGAGTTGGGATTAAGAAAAAAACAAACAACAACATCTTAAAGAATTGCTCCTGGGTGGGAGGCAAACTTCACCCTCTTCAAGTAAAGTTTGTTGGACCAAGCAATTGCTAAACTGAACCTGCAACAGGACTGGTTACTTAGGTGTCTCTGTCACTTTGCTGTGTTTTTTTTTAGTACTGGAGATCGAACTCAGGTCCTTGTGCTTCTGCAGCAGGCGGTGAAACCACTGAGCTAAATCCCTGGCCCTGTCTCTGTCACTTTGGCTTCTTGGTGTCACATTGGTCCCTGGGTTGTCCTTCTAGGTCCAGGTGCTGTCAGACAATTCACATAACCCTGCTTGTGGACAGCAGCAGTTCCCTAGTTTAGAACTAGGCTATAGTTGTACCCAACTGAACTTGCTGTAAATGAATGTTATCAAGTCATTTTAGAGCTGATTGTTATCCTGACAATCCTGCTACTACAATCCCTTTTATTCCTTGGTCTTCCCCACTTGGTGGGTGCCCCCAAAATCTTACCAAGTGAACCTTTGAAAAAGCTCCCAATCCGTTTCTTCTGGATCTTCCACCAGTTAAAGAAAGGATATGTAAATTCCAGAATAGCTGTTTTTAATCCTGCTTATAGTTAATCTTGACCAGAATAGACAAAACCTTAAACATAACAAAAAAAGCAAAAAATCTTGGCTAAGTAAAGCAAGTAACTCAGCAACTTTGAAGAAGCTGCTGAAAATATCTCAGAAGCCACTGAACAATTTTTAAATTCCACTTAAGATGCTAAACACTCCAGGGCCTACTCAAGAGCTCAAAGATGTTATCAAGGACCAGTTTCTGTCTTTCCCCCAGAGACCCTTGTGATATTTGCTTTGTGTCCTCCTGGCTGTTTCTTTGGGGAGTACCCTATGGCTCCTTGCACTAGACATTTCCCTGACTTTTGTTTGGGAATCTTTCTCAAAAGTCTCTAATGATTTCTTTTCACAGCTCATCAGAACGTACTGGCTCACAGGGGAGCATGGGGGAACCTGGGAGAGGATGGGGCTGGCATTCCCTAGGGAGGGTGTGTCACCTCCATTGGTAAGTTCAGAATTCTTTTAGGAAGGAAGCAGTGGGGATGGGTGGCAATTAATGTGCAACAAATTGAACTGGCCACCTGTTGTAAAAGTAAAGTTACTTGCATGTCTGTAGAATGTACTCCCAGAGGCTCTCGTGTGTCTGCCTTGTGCCTATCACTGTGGCAGTTCCATCCTGCTATTTTCTTGAATTTATAAGCTGCTAAACTGAGTGAAGATGTTAGTTTATCAGTAACCTGTAATTAAGAACTATTATTTTTTTTCTTTTGGAGACAAAGAGTCTCTCTATGCAGTTCAGGCTGGCCTTGAACTCACTGTGTAACCCAAGCTGGCTTCGAACTCATGGTGATCCTCCTGCCTCAGCCTCCCAGTGTACAGGGCTTGCAGGTATGGATATATATTTTTTTCTTTATTAACATGAGTCTTTCTTTGACTTGGTATTAAATCCCTAGAAGGAAAATATAACCAAATATGTGTGTATGTGTGCATGTTTGTGTGTGTATAGAGATAGAGAGGGGAAGAAACTGGGAAACAGTAATAATAGTAACATTAAACAAAAAGCTAGGCTAGAAATAGAAATGGGCTCCACACCGCACCCGTCCCCAGCAGCACCTATAACAATCTGGCCTTCAGGCCTACGCAGTTGTGGTCGCCCTCTCACGAGTCTTCCAAAAAATGTGCCCCTCCGCCTCTCAGCATATTCCCATTATGTTATTTTAGTCAACTGTGAAGTATCCTACAGGTAGATTTAGCTTCTTATACAAGTGTCCCTATAAAATAAAAATGACAAAATGTATAAATCATCTAGCCACTCCACTTTGTTACCTTCGCAGTATAAACTCTCTTCCTCCTTTATGTGTTTATATTATGCGGAGGCAGTCACTACACAAGGCCTTCAGCTCTACAAAATAAAGGCCAGACACAGGTCCAGAGGCCTGAGCCCTATAGAAAAAAAAAAGTTAACCCAATGTTGGTAGGAGGTGGGGCCCCCAGGCAAGGGAGCACCCCCAAAGACCCGCCACGGAGCCCTCTGAATGGACGTTCCTCTTGGGCGGGGTCCCCGGAAGACAGGCTCCCCCTCGCAGAGGGGTCCCTTCGGAACTGGAGGCTGCCCTCCTCGAGAGGGTGCCCGGACAGGAGAGACCGAGGCAGAGAGCGCGCCAGAGCGCTAGGGGTCTGTGCCGGAACACACGAAGTGCTCCAAGAGCATCGCCAACAACATGAAAACCCTTTTGCGCACAGGGAGCAGCCATGCTAAGAGAGGCCCGGTAACTTAGCTGAGGCCCCGCGAGCAGAATCAGAGAGCCGAGCCGTGCCCCACTTCTCTCCCCTGCACCCCGCGCTCACCCCTGCGGGCTGGGAGGAGGGGGCGCAGCTGTAGAAAGTCCGGCCTGTCCTCGCCCCGCCCCCGCCCCCGCCCTCGCCCCCGCCCTCGCCCTCGCCCTCGCCGGGCCAGGGCGCTGGGAGGAGCCGCGCGCATGTGCACAGCTGGCGCCCCCGCCCCGCCCCCGCACACAGCTGGGCCGCGGGCCGGGAGGGGCGCGCAGTCCGAGCCGGCGGAGGAGGCGCCGGGCCCTGGCTGTCGGTCCGTCCCACGCGCCCTATCCTCCGCGTGGCCATGGCCGCGCGCCCCGCGGACCCCGCGCTCCGCTGCCTGCTGCCGCTCATGCTGTGCTGCGCCTGGGGAGCGCTCGCCGCCGTCGCCTCGAAGCCGGGCGCAGGGTGCCCGAGCCGCTGCCTGTGCTTTCGCACCACGGTGCGCTGCATGCATCTGCTGCTGGAGGCCGTGCCTGCCGTGGCGCCACAGACCTCCATCCTGTGAGTGCGCGGGACCGAGGGGCGCGGGAGCCTGGGGTGGGGAAGGCTGGGGCGCGGGGGGCGCACGGGGACCAAGGGGTGCAGGAGCCTGGGGTAACGGGGTCAGGGAGAAGCGAGGGGGGCACTAAGGGGTACCGGGAGCCTGGGGAGCTGGGGTGCAGAGAGGTCCTAGGCGTGTGCATCTGGGGTGCTAAGGGGTCTGGGGCGCAGGAGGAAGCGGGGTGCATGCGGTGCTTGGAGACTCGGGCGCTAGGAGCCAGGGTCGGCTGGGACGTGGGACCCTGGGCTGGCGGACGTGGGGGATCCGGGCCTTTGTCCTCCCTGGCCGGGACGCAGAGGGGCGGACCCGAGTGAGCGCGCGGCCCCGAGATCCGCCTTTGTTGGGAGCTCGACGTCCCTGGCCGGACGGGGAAGTCGCTGGGGGCTTCACGGAAAGCTCCGCTGTCCCCCGCGCCTTCTTCTCTCTGGCCTCTTTTCTCCCCAGGTCTGTGTTCCCCTATCCCCGGGTTCCCCTTCTGCAGCGAGGGCCCCGGCCTTTTCTCCGCGCGGGTCTCCCCTCCCCGCCCGGCCTCCCGGCTTCCCTTTTCCCTCCTTGCGCCCTGGAACCTCCCTCTCCGGCCTCATCTCTCGCCCCGCGGCGCCCCCAGCCCGGGTCCCCGAATCTGCCCGGGCGCGGAGTCTCCTGTCCGTAGGGTTCCCGGGGACCCTGCCGCGGGGACCGAGCTCTGCGCAGCCCGGGAACCGGAGCCCTAGCGCAGCAGCTTGGGCCTGGAGCGCGCCGTCCCCTCCAGCGCCTATCCGGGCGGCCGGGTTCGCTGGCCCAGAACTTATGCGTGAGTCGCGTTCCATCGAGAGGATAAGATGTCGCGCGTGCTGCCCGTCTGTCCCCAGCCCGCGGACTCCGCCCCTCCCCGCTGCAGGGACCCCTTCCTCTTCCCGCCGCCGCCGGTGCCTCAGGGACCCGGGGCCGCCAGACTTGGATTTAAAAAGTGCGAATTCAGCGGAGGCAGGCGTGCGTTTTGGACTCTCATTCTGCGTCCTGCAGTTGTCTTTCTGCATGCCGCTTCTCCTGGCGGGACCGAGGACTTTGGGCACCGTGGAGGAGGCTGCAAAAGTTGTAAACTTGGGAGTGAATTATTCAGTATAATCCTCGAAAACAAAGCGCCTCACACCTACAGCGTACCTCTCCTAGATAGTGGTCACCCTGTGCAGATCGAGTTGTGCAGTTGGGAGTCAGGGGCTGCGTTTATGTCCCGCCTGAAATTGTAAACCCCCAAAAAGCCAACCAAAGCTTTCCTCCCAGAGGGGCTAGGTGTTCAGCCAAGGTGGGCATCTCGTCGAAATGGGACAGGGTGAGGTTCCCCAAGTGTGGATAATCGAATTCTTTAGTGAGTCAATGGAAAACAGCTGGCCCCTAAGGCCATTTCTCACATCTGGTCAAAGCCTAATACATTTCCATGTTTTGGTCCCACATTTCAGTTGTTTTTGAAAAAGAACACTATTGCCAAAGAAACACAGTAGAACAAAAAAGGACTCCCCCTAGTTTGCAAGGTGTGGTGAGCCACAAAAAATGTGACAGAAGATGTGTAAAGGAGCCCAGAGGGGACAGTGATCTCTTAGTCCACACTTGAGGACACGCTGGAAGGTACATTTGTAGACATTTGTGCCACACTTGTGTGGATTTTGGAGTTTTCAGAAGTGTTTTGAATTGACAGCTCTTGGTGTCCCTGATTGTGGAGGTGAGCAGACTGCGATGAAGATTGAGGTGAAGTGAAGGCACCCCCACCTGCTGTGGGAGTACAGGAGGGGCGACCCCACGTTGGCCAGGGCTGTGACACACAGGCAGAGCAGGAGGCTGGAGCCGCAGTCCAGGCTGGAGTTCAGGTAGTGAGCCGGATTCCCCTGGAGAACTTGAGTGTGTGGCGGTATGGCAGAGGCTGTGTGCAGCTGTGGTAGTTGTAGGAAAAAAGAGGAAACAGCTACCTGGGAAAGAGAGTGACCCCTCTGTGTCTCTGGGTATCCAGGCTGGCATGTGTGGGGTTGCTTAATAGGATGTAGTCATGTGTGTGGAAACACATTCAGTGTTCACTTCCAGCTTTTCTGACAGCTTTCTCTCATGCGTAGGTTGTTAGTTTCTAATTTTAAAAAATTCTTTGGATAGAAATTGATGAATGTCAAGCTGGTGTGTAGCCTTCAGAGGCAGAGGAAGGAAGATCCCCACTGTCCAGGCCAGCCTGAGCTACACAGCGAGTTCAAGGCCAGCCTGAACTACAGAGCAAAACCCTGTCTCCAGAAAAGAAAAAAAAAGTTGATGAACATAAAAGACATGCACATAAGGAACTAGCCCCGAAGCCCTTAGGACTATGACATGACACTGTCACGCTTTCCCTTTGCTGACACACACACACAGACACACACAGCCCAGGACTGAATCGGGATCATCGGAAAGGCTGTCAGCCTCCGAGTGTTTTGGGCCAAGCCTAATCCCAGATTGTTATGATTTGTGGTTTGGGGGGGTTCAGAAAGTAATGATGAGAGACCAGACCCCTCACTCTGCAGCCTTCCCTCCTCCTCCTGCCCTCCTCCTGACACCCCGAAGAACCTGGCAGCCCTGCAAAAATGCTGTTTAATGTTTGCACAGTCTCCTGCCCTCAGCCCTGCAGGAGGAGCTGGTCACCGTGATGATGAGATCAAAAGAGAAAGCAAGCGTGCGTGCGTTTGCTCTCTGCCCCTTTCCTCTACCATCTCAGCCTTTTGGGGAGAGAAACGTTTTCAAGAGCGCTGGGTCCTGGGTGTCCCGGCCTCTTCTCTTAGGCCCCGCCCCTCTGCCCGCCCCCTTCTCCTCCCACAGCCAGCCCCACTGAGGTCCTGGGAATCCACTCGGCAGGCAGTGCCCGCCTCTTCGAAGCCCAGAGTTGTCCCAGACCGAGTCAGTGCGGCAGAAACCCGGCGCATGTGGGTGGGCGAGACCGGGAGGTGGCACTGCAGGGACCGGGCACCGGTCCCAGTGAGGCCACCTGTCTGCTGGACGCCTGTTCTGAATTCTCCAGTTTGCTGTGTGTCAGGCTTGTGGTGTATTCCAAACCATCCAGCTAAAAAACAGATCCAATGCTGGGTGTGGCGGTGCACGCCTATGATCACAGCACTCTTGGAGGCTGAGCCATGAGGATGGTATGTTTGAGCTCAGTCTGGGGAACTTGGTAACTTACCAAGACCCTGTCTCAAAAAGTAAAAAGGGCTGGGGGTGGCCAGGGATTAGCTCAGTGGTGCCACCGCCTGCCTTGCAAACACAAGGTCCTGAGTTCGATCCCCTGTACAAAAAGCAAAACAACAAAAAAAAGGGCTGGGGATGGAGCTCAATGTGAAGGCTCTGGGTTCAGGGTTCAGTCCCCAGTTTGAGTCTTTGCCTTGTGTGAAGCACATCACTGCTTTTCGTTTTCCTCCCCCTGCTACTGGTGATCCAGTCCAGGGCCTTCACACTGAGCTACATGTGTGCCCAGCCCTTTTTAGATTTTTTTTTTTTCTTTTGAGACAGGATCTCACTAAGCAGCTTAGGCTGGGTTTAAATTTGGGATGCTCCTGACTCAGCCTCCCAGAGTTCTAGGTGTTGCTTTACTTTTAAATTAACTGTTGTGATGAAATCAAAGATTTTGTTATCGCAGCTCCAATAGATTGAAAAAGTGTCACAGGAATATTTGTAAAGGACTTGGGTGTTGATAATTTATCTTAGCGTGATGGTGGATGAACCCAGTATTTTCTCCTGCACCTCATGGTGACTTCTCTAGGGAATGGAGGCTCCCCAAGGACCCCCTTGCCCTGTGGCACTGCCCCCCACTTCTGTCCATGTCAGCTAGGCGCTTCCTGAGGACTCAGGGCAGCTCAGCTCTTGGCTGGTTCTTAGGACCCACTCCCTTCTGGATTTGCCTCCATCAAGTAAGTGGCACCAAAGAGCATCATCGGTCTTGGTGTTCCTAAGACCAGGGTCAGCTCTGACTTGAAGCCCAGCTGATGCAGGTCCAGATGAATCCAGTGCTGTGTGCTTTTCTCCTCCCCGTACCCCACCTGGCTTTCTCTGTTGTTGGATCCAGTTTCCTCACTTGGTGATCAGCGGCGGCTGCTGTGATCCCTCCCCGTGCAGTGGGAAGAAGAGGCACCAGCACTGGGAAGTTTGGGGAACTCACTTTTTTTTTTTTTTTTGCTATCAGGGATCGAACTCAGATCTTTGCTCTTTCGCAGCAGGCAGCAAAACCACTGAGCTAAATCCCCGGCCCTTAAACTCACTTTTTTGAGACAGTGTCTTCCTAAGTCTAGGCTGGCCTGCTTGCTGTGCAGGCCAGGCTGGCCTCAAACTCTAGATCCTCCTGCCTCAGCCTCCTGAGTGCTAGATTACAGGCCGTCTGGGTGGTTCCTCATCTGGGCCTGGACTTCTCAGATTTCCTTGGGCTTTTATTAGATTTGTCAGCAGACAAGGATGTCAGGCAAGCAGGGAGACCAGAGCTGGCCCTTCCCAGATTCCAGGTACACCATTAAAAATGTAGACAAAACAGACACAAAATCCAGGGTGATCTCAGTAATTGTAAAACAAGTATGAGCTGGAAGCACTGCATACCTTGATTCCCATGGGCTACTCAGAAAAGCTTCCATCTGAGTGGAGAAATCAGACATTTTCTTTTGCACTTGACAATAAAGAGAAACTAAAATAGACTTAAATGGATAACCTTGAGCTGTGGCCCCTGCAGGGCTCTGGGGCCAGAACTCGGGGCTGGGGACCTAGACGTATTTTATGCATTAGGAGCTCTTTGCCCCTCTCCTACTTAGTGTATGGAGCAGGTTTTCCGTTCAGACAGGAGGTCTGTTGTAGTGCATGATGTCCAGGTCACCTGATTATTTTAACAGTTATTTCATGTGCTCTTAGGGTAGAGAAGAAAATGTGATTTATTTAAAAGTAACTTTTTTGGTGAATTTGATTCAAGAGCAGTTAAATTTTACTGTGATGCATAAACAGTTGAGGTGTTCTGCGTGTTCAAGTGTCTCTGGGTGGACCCAGCCCCAGGGTCCGCTGGACTGGTGCTGATCCCTCAGCTCTGTGTTGCAAGCTACTGCTGCAGACTCCGCCGGGTATGGCAGGGCGTGAAGTTCATTTTAGTCCTCCAAATAACATCACTGATGGCTTAAAGTCTTTCCAGATTTATCATTCCAATGCATTATACTTCCTCTGCCTGGGTATTTTGTTGGGGGTTTGGTTTTGTTTTCCTTTTGTGTTTTGTTTCGTTTTGTCTTGGTACCAGGGATCAAACTCGGGACCTTGCACTCTCAAGGCAGGCAGCAGAACCACTGAGCTAAATACTCGGCCCTGCTTTTGTGTTTTTGAGACAGGCTCTCACCTGTGTAGGTAAGGCTGGCCTGTCAGTCCTCCCGCCTCAGCCTCCCGAATTCTGGGCTCACAGGCATGTGCCACCATGCCCACTGGATGTTTATTTTGAAACATAGGAGTCATTTTCCCCCTAGTCACCTGGTCTATCTTCAGCGGCCGAAACGGGGCGGGCGGGGCGGGGGGGGCAGGTGTCTCAGCACAGGGCTGGTTTATGTGACACAAGTTGAAACTGGGAAGAGTTAGGGAAGCCCAGATGCTGGTCAGATCACAGTTTTCCTGTCCTGACGTAGATACAGGATCAGGGGGCAGTGTGTTGGAAACACACCCTTCTCCCTGATGAATCAGTGGCCCCACATGCAGAGATAGGCTGACCTCCAGAACTTGCCCCAGAGACACGGGCAGAGGATGCACAGACAGACCCTGTCCTCTTGTCCCCAGGATTTACTGGGAACTTCTTTGTTTCTCATTTTTTCCACATCTCACCATAGCCCTGCTCATCAGCTCCTGGATGGCGGGGATCCCGCCCTGTGCCTGTCTGGGGGTCCGGGGCTGGGTGTTCCTTAAAAGGCCGCAGATAGCCAGCTAGCCAGAGATAAACACAGCATTTGTGTACAGGCCCCTGTGGAGCAGGGACTTTTCGCTGGGATGCACCCCAGGAGGTTGGTGGAGCCCACTTCTGGGTGTGTCTGGTGGGTCACAGTGGGTGACCTTGGTGAGCCCAGGTCATCTGCCTTTTGTACCACGGTCAGGCTGAAGTAGAAGCCTAACTGAGGACTGGTCCCTTATTACAGTAAATCACACTTCAGGGGGAAAGAAGTCCCATTGAGGCCTGGAGCTGCACTGCAGCGAGTTCTTTCTTGTCCTCCCTTCATGATGGTGACCGAGCACCCCTCGTCCCTGGCTCCTGGTGGCCATTCACATCCTGCCCATGTAGACTTGTGCATCTCTGCTTATGAAGGATTTTATTCTTTTCCTTTTTTCTGATTCTGGGGATGGAATACAAGGCCTTCACACTGAGCTACATTCCCTTCCCTTTTTACTTTTTATTTGAGGACATGATTTTGTTAAGCCACTAAATTGCCTGGGCTGGGCTAGAACTTGCGGTGCTCCAGCCTCAGCCTCCCAGAGTGCTGTGATGACAGGTGTGCATCACGCCTGACTTCAGGGTGCTTTCTGCTGCTCTCTTATTGTCTGAACAATCTCTAGGAATGTCAGCCCTCTCCTCCCTGCCAGTAGAAATTGGCTTCATCTCTTTTTTCCCTTCATCAGCTCTCCGAAGGTTTATCAGTTTTACTGCTCTGTGAAAATTGATTTTCAGATGAATTAATCTTTGCTTTTGTTGCTGTTTTCAGTTTCATTGAGTGAGTCTTGCCCCTGTTGTTCTATCTTGTTGGAAAGCACAAGTCACCACGTACTCTTTACCTCTTTACGCAATGTTTTTGAACCTTCTTTACATTCTTCTGCAACAAGGTGTGGTAAGAAATAACAATGAGAATAAAATTCAGACTGAGTTCACATTCTCAAGTTCAGATTTTTTAAAAAATTGGAAAGGACTCCATGCTGGTGATGTTTCCTCTGTGTCTCGAACACCATGTATCAGGTGGTGTAAGCACAGTCCTGTGGTGAGCCACACACAGGCTCAATGGCATATTCTACCCTCGCAGATGCGCTTAACAAGACAGCTCTTCCTGTGGGTCCTGCATGGAGTGGGCTATGTGGTCATGGAGTGGGCTATGTGGGCTGGGCCACAACTGTTCATATCTGCCTAAGGTTGCTTGCTAACCCAACAGAAGAGGGGAGTGGTTGCCACCAACTGAATTGTTCACAATCTAGTGCTTTAAGATCCCTGTGATGATTAAGCTTGATTGTGTCAACTGGATTGGCTTGGGATCCTCCCTGGAGATTAGTAGAGTCTGCCCTGGATAATTGCAACAGGGAAAGCCAGAAGGGATCCTTAATCCTCGGGTTGGACCAGTAGCTTCAGGGGATGGGAGATCAGCTGTGTTTCTGAAGAGTTTTTGCCAAGGATGTAAACCATGCAGTCTCTTGTGGCCCTGGGCCATGGCCATGACTTATGCTCCAGATCCTCTGGCCCTGTGCTTTGAGCGCTTCCTGTTTACCTCCTGCAGATCCATAAATTTGTGAGATCTTTGGAAATGTGCCCCGCTGCCTTCTGTCCTGAGACCTCTCAAGTAGTCATCATTGTTTGCCTCCTGTAGGAGTGGAGTTTTATCAGGCACACATGCGTCACCTGAGCCATTCCTGCTGGAAGCACGGGTGGGGGTGAGGGGTTCCCAGCTTTTTCTCTGTGGGGCTGCAAGCTCAGGAGTTATGAAACCCGCTCTCTTACCCACTAATTGTACCCAAGGTTTTTTTTCTTTTACAACATTTAAAAAATTTTGTATGTGTTCATGGAAGAAACATTTGAAAATACAGATGAACAAAACAATAAACCTCACATTCCTGTAATGGAGAAAACCACTACCTTGTTGGTGCATATTTACACAAGCACCTGTATATGTGCACACAAACATGTAGATATTTGTGTATCTGTCTATCGTGTATCTTTTTTTCAAAAACTGGGTCCTGATAAGCTTTCCTGCTCATAGAAAGTATAATGTATTTTCTATGTTTTAAAATCTGTTAACAAGCTGGATATGGTAGGACATACCTGTAATCTCAGTACCCAGGCAGAAGAGTCAGAAGTTCAAGTCCAGTCTGGGTAACATAGTGACTAAGTGAGACCTTGTCTTAATTAATTTTTAAAAGGGGCTATGAATGTAGCTCAATGCAAAAGCCCTGAGATCAATCCCAAGTACCACAAAAATAAAATAAATCTGCAACATAGTTTTATAGTTTGTCTATTCAGTAATACACCTACCTCCCCTGTAATACACAACAGGGTATTTCTTCTGAGGTAGAGCAGGCTGTGAGCTCACAGGGTGAGATCCTCTCCATATTTATTGTGCTGACTTTAATTGAAGTGGACTTGTGGTGCAAATGGAGCTACCACGAAGTACAATTTTCCGTGTTGGATTGGCTGTTTTCATCGATAGACCAAACCAGATGTTTAAGAAGCCTCTCATTTTTCCTTTTGAGCCTGGGACGTGGAAATGCCCCATTATTGCAGGCGCTTTTCCTTTCTTCTGAAAGCCCCTTCTTTATTTTTAGAAACAAGCCTCCTTTTCTAACATGCGGCATCAGTATAGATCAATGTCCGTTACTAAGAATGAAGAATAGTAAATGTGGAAATTCAGACCTGCTCTAGAAATAAGGCTGACCGTGGTAGAAATGGAATGCTTCGTCTTAGCAATAATGGGAGATCTGAGGTTAGTGTTTTTCCTGCCTGTAGGGGAAAAAGCAAGACTCCCGCAGTTCTCAGGCAGGAAGGTTTCTTGAGATGAAATGTGAGTACCTGGTGTTTCTTCAGTGGGAGGCAAGGTCAAAGGGCACCTGACCATCTTGTCATTAAAGTCATGGTCTTGTGCCCAGTCAAAGCCCACGGTGTTTTAGGATGTCAGATTAGGCTGTTGCTTCCTGGAGTGAAGCAAATATTTCTAAAAGCCCATAACCAGTAGAGCACCACTCTTAACTTTTAAAATAACAATTAAAGCAGATATAGTTAGTCACCATGTTACTTTTTCAGATGTCAGATGTTTGTATTGGCATGGCAACAGGGAAACATTAACCTTGAACGTTTGATCTTTTGTGTGTGTGTGTATTTTTAACTTTTTCATTAAGTTTATTGGTACATTTTAGGTATACAATATGATGACATTCATCATTGGGAATTTGTACCTTTACATGATGTATCTTGGTTCTTATTCTTTTCCCCATTCCCCTGCTCTCCCTTCAACCCCTCCACCCCTCCCTATTTACAAAGACTTTGTTTCCGTTTTTTCCTTTTCTCATATTTATTCCTTTCCCTTCTTTCCTTTCCCCTACCCCTCCTACTTCCCCTTCCCCTTTGGACCTTTTCTTCCTATTTCACATTATCATTTTGATCCTTATTTACACTTATAGTTTCTCACACCAGAGAAACTATTCGGTATTTACAAGTGTCTTATTTATTTCATTTAAGAGTATGGCCTCCATGTGCATCCGTTTAGCTATGAATGTCTCTAGTTTCTCATTCTTTGTATCTGAGGAGTACTCTATTTTATATTAAAAAAAAAAAACAAAACATGTCTTTATCCAGTCTCCAGCTGATGGGCAATTGTGCTGTTTCCAAGCTTTAGCTATTACAAACTGTGCCACCATAAACATGGATGCACATATATCACTGTGGTATGATTTTTTTAATTCTTTTGGGAAGATACCCAGCAGGGAAATAACTGGGTCAAATGGGACCTCTAATCCTAGTTTTATTGAGGTATCTCCATACTGATTTCCACAGTGGTTACACCAGTCTACACTCCCACCAACAATGGAGAAGGGTTCCTTTCTCCCCACAACACCACCAGCATTTGTTATTGGTTGATTTCTTGTTAGCAACTGTTCTTTCTAGAGTGAGGTCGAATATCTGCATTGTTTTCATTTGCATCTCTCGAATGACCAGTGATGTTGAACATTTTCTCATATGTTTATTTGCTGTTTTTACTTCTTTGTCTGAGAAATGTCTGTTGTGTTTTGAATTGTGTAATTTTCTGAAATCAGTGCCTGTGTCACCCCAATCATTTATCCTTCCACCCACCCACCCATCCATTCATCCATCCACACATGCACCCACCCATCCATCCACCTGCCCACCCACCTATCCACTACTGACCCATCCACAAATCCATCCACCCATCCATCTATCCATCTGTCCATCCCCATCGTCTATCCAACCATCCACATGCATCTGTCCATCTGTCCATTCACCCATAAATACATACATACATACATCTGTCCATCTCTCCCTCCATCCACTCACCCATCCATCCATCCATACTCATCCATCCATCCATTCAGTCGTCCAAACACACATACATCTGTTCATTTACTCACCACGGATCCACCCACCCATCCATTCATCCACCCATCCATCCCTGGAGTCTTTGTTAAGTGTCAGGCACTGATGCGCACCACCATGCTATGTGGTGTTCACTGTCCAGGGAGGGTCAGGCTGTGAGGCCCACCCAGCAGTGCTGGAAGTTCCTTTGCAGTACTGTGCTCCTTGCTGCCCTGCTCATGGTTTAAAAACAGGGTTGGTTCCAGGAGAGAGGGTTATAGGGAAGGAGAGAGCCACAAGAAGAGCCCCACCAGGAGACCCACACCTCTCCTCTCACAGGCTCAGACAGAATGAGTTTGAACATCCAACTTCCTCGTTATTCTTTCTAGTCTTAGAGAAGCCCTCTTTACTATGAGATTTCCAGAGTTCTGTGTCTAAGCAGCCCTTGGAACAGGGCTAAGCAGCCTGGAAGAACAAGGCTTAGCCAGCAATGACTGAGAGACTGTTCTTCCAGCCTTTCGGGCTCACGCCTGGCCAGTGTCTGGACAGTGGACAAACTAGCCCTTTACTCTTTGCTGCACTGGGCTTCACACCTGCACACTGGGGTGGGCTGTACACCCACTAGAGCACCAAACCTCAGGGCACAGAGGGCAGACCTTGCTGTACCATCGCCAAGGGTAGCACTGTGGAATAAACTGAGGGAAAATGCGGCAGGCACCTTGAGACTTTTGGAAGACCTGGGTGTGGTGGTACACACCTGTGATCTCAGCTACCCAGGAGGCTGAGGCAGGAGGATTGCAAGTTGGGGCCTAGCCTGGGCAACTTAGCAAGACATTGACTCAAACGTAAAATAAAGTAAAAGACTAGGGGACGCAGCTTGGTGGTGGAGCACTTGCCTAGCAGCACATCTAAGGCCCTGGGTTCAGGGTTCAATCCCATCCTCCTAGAAGAAAAACTTTCAGAGGAACCACCTTTTCTGAGACTTATTTCTGTGCCCTTTCTGAGGTGGTTTTGCATGGGCGCTGTGGGAACCTTCCCCCAGGTGCCTTCCCTTGTCCTCTGATGTCCCCTGGGATGGGCCGGCTCCCTCCCTCCTCCTTCACCATGGCATTTCCTCCGAGATGGAGCCCCTGTTTCATACTTTACATAGTCCCCTCTCTTCTGGGCTGGCCTGGGCTGCTCTTCCCTTCCTGAATGCTCTGGTTCTGTGTGTGCAAGAGCCGCAGTAGTTAGAAACTGAGAGCCTCTCCATTGTCCAGTTCATGATCCATTTTCTCAGTGAGGGCTATTCAAGCACACCCAGATTTGAGGCTTTTAGAAAAACAGAGGCAGAAGTCAGAACATTTGGGTGAGGCGGTGGCTTTTAGGGGAGTGGTTAATACAGAGCCCGTTTCCCTCTGCCCAGTTGGCTTGGCCATGGGTGAGGCCCCATGGATGACATTTATTTGGCTGAACTTGCTCGGCTTCTGCAGGAGCAACCTCAGTTAACCTGCTTTCAGTTGTTTAAATGATGATGCCAGTCATAAGGAGTGGGCTACAGTTCCCGTCCTCAGCCCTGCTGCCTGCCAGTCTGTGATGGTTCAGGCCATGGCCCCAGAAATGTGCTCAGGCATCACTCAGCTGCTTCTGGGTAGGCATTCAAAAATGAGATTAATATTTAAATCTGTAGACTTTGAGTAAAGCTGATTGTGCTCGGTGACATGGTGGGCCTTATCCAATCAGTTGAAGTCCTTAAGGGACAGAGGTGGGCTGCTCCTGAGCAGGAAGGATTCCGCCAGCTGGCCACCTTTGAATGTGAACTGCTAGGCCTCCAGCCTGCCCACCTACCCCTGGATTTCGGAAGCATCAACCTCTACCATCCCATGAGCCCCTGACTACATCCACCTGTGACAGAGCAGAGACCACCAACTCTTCCCTTTTCCCTGGGACAGCCAGAAGTGGGAGGTGCTGATGAACAGATTCCACTGCAGCTGTCTTGGACAGGTGCACAGCTCGGGAAGGCAGTATCTGCTTTGGTCACAGAAAGCTTGAATTGGAAACAATTTGGACCAATCACAGGCATGCTGCTGCTCTATATAAGCAGCAGACCCGGCCTCACAGGTCTGTCGGTCTACTAGGGCTCTCCTAGGACCCTAATCTCCTGTGTTGGTTTCATCCCGATTGTCCTGTGAATGGCCCTGAAGTGGTGAAGACTGGCGTCATTGGCTGGTGATGATGACCGGACCGGCGATGATTTGTGGCATCAGTGACTAGTGGACACAACTGGCAGTGACTGGCGATATGTGAGGGATCCACGGAGACCAGTGGACGCTGCAGGGAAGAGTTCCAGATGGTTACCAAGGAACAGCACGCACTGCTGAGCTGCTGATGGGTGGCTTTGGGCCCGGAGGAGCTGTCACACTGAGGGCCAAGGTTGTCAGCCCATGGATCCCCAGAGCTGTCACATGAAGGGCTGAGAGTTGTGAACACCTGGAGCCCGGAGCTGTAAGATCAAAAGCCAAGGGCTGGAGGCACCCAGATCCCTGAGCTGTAACACCAAGGGCCGAGGGCTGTAGGCACTCGAGACCTGGAGCAGCTACCAGAGCAATCCCATGCCAGCTGGCCATTTCCATATGACTGGAGTGAAAGACTCTTCCCCTGGCTGGCAGCACACGTGGTTCCACATGACTCTGATCATCCGGGTCACAGCTGACTGGGGCAAGTGGGCCCAGTTGCTCGCGGTCAGGCTTAGCCCAACGGTTGGACAGGGCAGATTTTTTTTTTTTCCTTAATCTGGCTCTCAGCAGGTTGCTAAGGCTGAGCTCAAACCTTGTGATCTTCCTTCCTCAACCTCTCAGCATGCCGGGCTTACAGGCATATGCCACTATGCTTAGTTCCTGGGCACTTCTCTTAGGCTCAAAGTGCTGCTGGAGAGGGAGGGAAGGTGGGCAGCACAGGAAGGGGCATCAAGGCTTCTGCCCCTTTCTGTCTGTTCCAACCTGGGCAGCCGCCTTCCTGGTCTGTGGCACTAGGGTGACGCTCAGGGAGGATGCAGAGTCCATGAGTGGTGGAACAGAGCAGAAAGGTTAATGCCTGGGCTAGAGTGAGTGTGGTTGGTTACAGTAGATCACGGGTTAGGTTCGTGTGGATTAGTAGACATGGCAGGTCAGTAGAACAGATTAGTACATCAGATTGCACAGCAGGTCAGTGTGGAAGGCTGGTGCTGTAGGTGAGTAGTTTATTGTGGCAGTGGTTAGTGGAGTGGATTAGCACTTAGATCAATGCTGTAGGTAAGTTAGAATAGCAAGTTAGTGGGGCTAGCTCAGTGCAGTAGACTAGTAGAATAGGTTGGCAGTAGATCCACCCAGCAGGCCAGTGGAGTCCACCTCTGCATCCACATCCACTGCTCCCCAAAGATGCCCCACAAACATGACCCTCTCCTTGTCATAGTGGTGACTGATCCTTAACTCCCTGTGAGGTAGACCAGGTGAGCGTGTATGGCCAAAGCTGGCCGGAGTCGTCTTCTCTTGTGTGTGCAGTTCCATGTGTCCCCTCCCTGTGTCAAGTCAGGCAGAGCTGCTGAAACCACGGTGGAATTTGACTCCCTGGGCCGAGTGGAGCCAATCACAGGCCGACAGACAAGAACAAAGAAGCCCAGCCGCGCCAGGCATTTGCAAAGTCTGCTGTCCTATCTGGGTGTCAGCAGTTGTCAGGGGAGGGAGATCCACACACTGGGCTTGTCCTTCCCAGGGCCACACTGGCTGGTGTGTCCAAGGGGAACCTCCCCTGCCTTGTAGTATCGTCCGTGGAGACACAGCGTGCCATGCTATCTGGATGTTAACACTTAGGCTTTGCTAATCAAATCCATCTTTCTGTGGAGATGATACCAGCATCTTCACCAAGCTCGCACTGGCAACCCTCAAGTAGCACTTGGCCAAGAAGCTGCCAGAGGAAGTGAAGGGTCTTAGGGTAGCTGGGGACGAAACTGGGAGTCCCTACCTGCTTCCCAGTTGGGCTCTGTGACTTCAGGCAGATGGCTCACTTCTCTGGACCCTTCTGCTTGGTGTGGAAGGAGTGAGGCTTTGGTAGCTCCAACCCCTGAGTGTCTCCCAGAGAGGGCAGGGCCGTGGCACCTCTGAGCCAGTCCCTGGTTCCCACACCCAGCCTGCCCTGGTCCTCACCCCTCCTGCTCATGCATTTTGGACTTGGTAAATCTCATCATTTAGTCTTCACAGCGTCCTGTGAGGCAGGTGCTGGTGTTATCACCTCAGTGTGCTCACAGGCTCTCTGAGGCTCCAGGAAGTCAGGACACTGGTCCAGGTGTCCCCTGTGGAGTGGCAGAGGTGGGAACCCAACTGCAGCCTGTCACTTCCACATGCAGCACCCTCCCCTCCCCACACAGGTCAGAAGGGTGGCCCGACCTTCCTAGGGCAGGTGAACAGGGGCTTCGCCTTTGTACAAACACATCTGGACATGTACAGTACAAGGCAGATAGAAAACTGCCAAGAATGTTTACATTTTTAACATTTCATTAGAGTAAAAGACACATTGCCATGAATCCCCTCAGGATTCTCCCCCTTGCATGGAACACACTCATCTCATCATCCTGGCCACTTTGCGCAGCAGCTCTGGAGTCCTCTAATCCCATCAAAGGCCCCTCTCCAGAACTCTTCTGGAGTGAAGGTCTTCCCTTCTAAGGCCATCGCACTGGGACCCGGGCATCAGCATATGCACTGAGGGACAGGGGCACAATGTCTGTGGCACCACTGCTGTGGAAAATGAGATCTAGACTGTGCTCCCTGTGAAAGGTGAATTAAGGACGGAGGTGCAGCAGGCTGCCTTGTGTGTGGTACGAGGGGGCGGGAAACACACGCAAACTCTTGTTTATATTTCCCCAAGAGACAACCAGCTGCGGAGGAGGGAGGAGCTCAGGCCACCGTCTGGGACAAGTCTCACTTTGGAGCCTTTTGTGCCCCTGAAGCAGTGTGTGGGTGCTGCTGCCTTCTGGGCTGTGGCCGTGGGAAGGAGGTGTGCTGGCTTCCCCAGGGGCACCCCTGCCCTTTCCTGGGCCGTGTGCAGTGCCCCCACTAGGTCTGGCCCTGCATTGCCCCAGCACACCTGTGCGTGAGTAACAGGGACACTGGCCTCCCTGCCTCCCCAGCCATAATGGGACGTGCTCTTTTCATGTCCTTTAGCCAGCCTGCTGGAGGGCCTGTCTCACTATAAAACTGTTATCAGCTGGGGGTCCCAGGGGGCTTCCTTCCAGGTACTTGGTGTCGTGAACAGAATTGGCCAAGACACACAGAAAAGGCAGTGAGAGTATGCATTTTTTGAAAGTGGGAAAGAGTGACAGCCAGACAGTGGAAAGGCTACAGTACTAGGGGAAAAGGGGTCGTTTGCACCCAGAATTCCCTGATTGGCTTCCTTTCATGTAGTAAGACACTGGGGCAATTGTCCTCTGGAAAACTTACTTGGCTTCATGCTAGATGCAAGTGAAGGATCAGGAATAACATTTTTTGATTGGTTGTGCCTGCATGCAAATGAAGGATTGAAAATAGCATTTTCTGATTGGTCCTTCAAACAGTGTCAGATTCGAATGAAGGACTGAGAATAACACCTTCTGATTGGTTCCCTGTGCGGTGCTCAGGAGCTATGGAGTCATTTTGGGTTTCTTGTCCCCCACACACGTTCTTTCTTTTAGGAAACATCTCGCTCAACCTATGAGTCGTGGGCTTCTGTGACCTTTGGTGCCTTCTGCCCAGCTGGTCATCCACTTTGCCTCAGCCCTGATCTCCTCCGCCCCACGGTTCTCCTGTGGTCTTGCTGTCCTATGTAGGTGTGAGCAGAGCAGCTGCAGAGGTCAGGCCTGAGCCAGGGATGCAGGGACTGAAGCCAGAGCCACAGAGAGTAGCGACCGTGACAGAGCATCTCTGGAGTGGGGTCCTAGCCCTGGCCATGCTGACTGTGCTTCTGAATCAAGGGTGACATTTCTACCTCAGAAATTACCCCTAACATGCAGACCTGGGTGAAATGGTACATTCAGAAAAGGGCCTGAGCCTGAGCAAACCTGTCCCTGGATGAGATCTAAGGAGGTCCTAGAAAGAAGAGCTGGGGACCTCCACACGGCCCACCCGATAGGTCCTTGACGCTGGTCAGGATGTGTCCGTGAGAGGCATGAGCAGGTTTATTAGGCAGAATTAGGAAGAGAGGGGAAATAGGAAAGAATGCCAGCTTGAGCAGCTGGGGGCTCCCTCCTACACGGGGTTCAGGCAGAGCCCCTCACAGAAGCATGAGACTGCTAAGGCGGCCCAGGCTGCTTCAGTAGCTGTGTGAATCCTTATGGCCTTCAGGACCATTGGGCTCCTGTGAGATGAGGTTCTTGCTGGGGTTTAGTCACAGGTTATTGTTCGCACTTGGGGAAGACGAGCTTACTTACCATGGAGAGTCTGCTGCCGGGCTCTGCTTATCCTAGAACCTAGGGCTATTGTAGTTTAGGACAATGGCTGGAAGTTTCTCTGCAGGCTCTGAACTTTAGTCGCTCTTATGTAGGAGTCCTTAGGTTTGAAGGGGACTGAGATAGACTAGGTAAGCTTGGGGCTGACAACACCTCTTAAGTGATTAGCATGGTGCGGCACTGACTCGGAGTTGTAGGTTTCTTTGTCTTCTTTCTACCTATCTTTATTTTTTCTCTGCTATCTCAAACCCAGCCAGACAGCAGACAGCCAGACAGTAGAGCTTGTGGTGATGTGTGTCTCAGAAAGATAGGTGGCTGAACAGATTTGTAAATTGCCAGTTTCCCGGGGCATATGATGACCACTTGCCACTTGGAGACTGGCATGTTTTAGGGAGCCCCGGGGCATTCCTGACTTCCAAAGGGAAGGGTACGTGGGGCTCCCAGATCCGAAACGCAAACCTGGTGCCTCTGCAAAGCTGAGCTGAAGATCACTTTAGGATCCCGCAGGGGCCTCAGTCACCTCTCAGTGGGATGCAGCAGGGTGATGGGAGGTGAGAAGTGGTTTCCCCACTGGGCTCTCGGAGGAGAACAATGAAGAAACACTGCTCTGGCCTTAGACTGGCGCTTGGCCGGCAGCACATGTGCCTCACCGGGAAAGTAAGTTCTAGGCAGGACACGCCAGTCCAAAGCAAATATTAGCTCCTGGGTTTACTCAGCGCCTGTGGAGATGGGAAGATAACTTGAGACACCCATGCATCTGTGCCTCCAGCCTGCCAGGACTGGGCGGGTCCTCTTGTTCAGACAAAGCTCATTGTTTTGCCTCTGTTTAGGATTCCTGGGCCTCGTTTCCATTCTGGCTCTGTGGGGGTTTGGGTGTGCTTAAGAATTGCCTCTTGCATGTGGCAGGGTGCTGGTTAGTCCTTACAGTGGGGCTTCTGGTTGCTTCATAAAGGGACTTTCCTGGGGAGGAATCTGGGACTTTCTAGGGGAATAATCAGATGCTTTGGACACCTGGATACAGTTCTTTCCTCTGCTGGTTCTACCGAAAGGCGGGACACAGTGTCTTCCTGTGTCACCCCTAGGCTGGAGAGGGAGGAACCTTCTTCGGGATTCTCTTTGTTCCATTTTAGAAACTTTCAGGAACCTTGTGTCCCACTTTTTTTTTTTTTGTACCGGGGATTGAACTTGGGATCTTGCGCTTTCAAGGCAGGCGGCAGAACCATGAGCTAAATCCTCAGCCGCGTCCCACATTTTGGTAAAAAAAGTTTGGAGAATTGGATTGTGTGGGTTTCTTATGTAGGGTTATTTAAACAAAAGTCAGGTGGATCCGTAATTAAAGTAATACTGCTTTCTGATTACTCACTTTTGAGAATTTGCTTTTTCAAAGGCGCTGATAAGGCACCTGACGTTAGTTAAAAATAAATGTATCAGGGCTGGGGATTTAGCTCAGTGGTTCCGGCTCCTGTCTCGAAAGCGCAAGGTCCTGAGTTCAATCCCCAGTACCAAAAAAAAAAAAAAAACAAATAAATGTATCATTGTATCTGAGTTGCCGTTTTGTCTTTTTAGTGGGGCCTAAAAGATGACAGTGACCTGGGGGTGCCTGCTGGGTAGGACAACTGTTATCCTTCTGCTGGCCCCACAGGACAGTGTGGATTGCAGGGACCTCATTCACTTGCTCTTTGTAGAGACCCCAAAGAGCCTGAACAGAGAAATGGGGTCTCCAGGGCTGGCCCGGCAGCAAGAGAGGTGGGGCCGGAGGCTGTGGTCAGAGCCCTGCAGGTTGCAGATGAGATGTGGCCACCACAGCCCATACCTGTCAGGAAGCTCAGAGAGCAGGAGGGGACACTTAGTGGGGGACAAGGCTGTAGCTTAGGGACAGGGTGTTTTGGGGCCTCCTGTGCACAGAGCCACAGCAGACCTCAGGCAGAGATGACACAGGGCTGTGCCTGCGTGCTGGGTCACAGGAGCTGCACCTGGACCCTGCATCCAGGGGCAGCCTCCTCGGAGTGAGTGGGGACACGTGGCTCTCCAGCAGGAGGGCCTGGCACGGACACCCTGACCTTGCCTCACAGCTGGCACCTGACTCTGCAGCTGTGTCACTGCAGCCCCTTTTCCCGGCAGCGTGTTCACAATCTCATTAAATTCTCTGAACACAGGGAGAGTGGTGCATTACCCACTTTCTCTTAACATGACAGTTGCTTTCTGGAAACAGCATTCGGGAGGTCCGTGGCTCGCAGAACTATCAGCCTCCAACTTCCCTTGTCTTTGGACCCCATCCCTGCTCGAACCCTGAGACTGTTCCACAAGCCTAGCTGCTGGAGTGGCTGGCAGCTGTCTGTCAGGAGAGGCGGAGCAGAGGGACCACTTCCCATCTCCGGCTCCAGCAGACTTGGCTCTTGTTCTGCTCCACATGTGTCCTTGTTTTGAGATTCCCCGTAAGTGTACCCTATGACACCTAAACGGGCCAGGCTAGGTGCAGTGACTGACCACACCTGCCTGGCTGATCCGAGGGCCCCATTTAGCCGAGCCTTTGGGAGGTGTCCGTTCCAGCTGCTCTCACAGGATCCATAGAGGGCGGAAACACCTTCCTCATAGTTCTACATGGAGGTGCTGACAGACTGGAGGACAATTGGGGGTGCTTCCCGGGTGACATGTGTCACCACTCCACTTTGTGTCTAAGTGGGGGCCTCTTGGGTGAGGGTGCTGGCCCCATGCAGGGAGGCATCTTCACAGCACAGCCCTCACCTCTCAAAAAGCCACCTGATTCCATCATGCTGGGCTGAAGTTTCAGCATGGTATATTGGGGTGACACCGTCAGTGAACTGCACTGGGGGCTTGGGAGTGCTGGTATTCAGACGTGCACAGCTCAGAGCTGGTAGGTGTTTTGGTTTTGGTGGGGAGTTTTTTGTTTTTCATTTGACGATCCTCCTCCTGCTTCAGCCTCCTGCGGGGGTGGCAGGCATGTGCCACCACCCCTGGCTAAACATGTTTACAGCTAGTAAGGAGTAGACTGTGAAGTGTATTTATAAAAAGGTTTTAAGGTAAAATACTAGACATCAAAAAAAGCAATTAGCTTGTGGTGGTTGAGGACAACTCACCAGCAGTGTGACCGGTTGGGATCCCGTCCACTCCTCCCTGACCAGGGCATCTGATGGAAGAGGCTTCGGAGGGCATGTGGCATTTGGGTCCTGTGGCCACATCGCTAGCTGGACCCCGGCATGGCCCTGAACTTCTTGTTTCCAGGCAGGTGACCTGTTCCCTGAATTGAAATTTTACATATTGGAATACAGTATTAGTCCAGGGCTCAGCAGGATGTTTTAATCTTATCCCCTCCATCAACATACAAAATTCGATTTAAGTTTTAAAAATTCAGCATTCCAGCTGGATGTGGTGACACACACCTGTGATCCTGAACACTCTGGGAAGCTGAGGCTGGAGGATCACAAGCTTGAGCCCAGCCTGTTTTGAGCCTAGGGAAGCTCTGTTGGGTTATCGACAATAGTTACATGGGAAGGCTTTGAGCTCAATCCATAGTAGTAAAAAAAAAAATCAGCATTCCAACCAAGAAGGTTCTTCTTAGACAGTTGGGTGATTTCATTGTTCTGCTTTGGCTCCATTGAGCCTCCCAATGTGAAAGGCCCTGCTCTTGTTCTGTGAATTTTCTGCTCCACAGAGCAACCGAGTTTACTTTTTCCTTAAAGCAAACATTGGAAAGGAGTCACCTTGGTGAGAGGTTTCCCTCATCTTCCTAAGCTGGGTTTACTGGGCTCAGACAGAGGCTGGGGAGTTGGTTCTGGGTCCAGGCCTGCAAGGCTTAGTGGGGGGGGGGTCAGTCTCAGCGGGGGCTCGGCGGATGTTTCAGAGGTCCCATCAAATGACCCTTGTGGGGACACACGTCAGGAGCCTGGGGGCCCCTCCCCTCGCCCCTCACGTTGACTTCTTTCAGCTCTGCCCCTCGCCCTCTGGGCTCCAGACCTGCTGTGTCCACTCAGCAGCCCCACTGGGGTCTCTGGCTCAGCACCGGGGCCCTCCGCCCCCTTCCCTCATGCATCCTCCTCCCAGGTCTGGTGCACAGACCCACATCTCACACACACAGAGTGGGGGGCATCCCAGGCCCTCTGCCTCTCACCACCACCGTCTGCAGTCCCGTCCCTCCTCCCGCCATCCTGTGTCCCCAGCTTCTCCAGTGGCCTCGCTAGTGCATGGTGACCCACTCCCAAACACCACTCCTTGAGTGTGCAACATACTGGTGACCCCCATTATCAAGCCCTGATCATTCAGAACTAAGTGTGCCATGGAGGCCAATCCAAAGATGGCTTCAGAGACGTTAAATCCATGCATTCACCCATGCATCCTCCAGGAGAAAACAGTGCTGTCTTCCAACTTAGAACTCAACGTGAGCACCCATTACAGTTCTAATTTTGGCGGGGGGAGGTACCAGGGATCGAACTCAGGTCCTTGCGCCTGCGCACTGAGCTAAATCCTCGGCCCTACAGTTTGAATTTTTAAAACTGATAATTCATTTTTGTTTTTGAGACAGGATCTGTTTCTATGTAGCCCAGGTTGGCCTCAGACTCGCAGCAATCCTCCTGCCTCAGCCTCCCAAGTACTGGGATGACAGGCATGTGCCACCACGTCTGGCTCTCAATAATTCATTTTTAAACCAGTCGTGATAATACACACCTGTTATCCCAGTAACTTGGAAGGCTGAGGCAAGAGGATCACAAGGTCAAGCCCAACCTGGGTAACTTAGTGACTTAGCGAGACTCTGACTCAAAATTAAAAAAGCACTGGGGATATAGCTCAGTGGGAAGGCTCTGAGTTCAATCGCCAGCAACACAGAAATAAAGAAATGAATGAATAAATAAATACGTGTATTTTTAAGACTGGTATCTCCCCTGGAGCGGAGCAGAGGCTGAGACCTGTAGGGTGGACTGTGGGTGCCCCCCTCCTGGACTGTGAGCTCATTAAAGTGGTGTCCGTGGCTGTCACTTGGCCTCTGTCACAAGCAGCCATGCAGAAATTCTCCATGCTAATGAGAAATGTAAAAATGAGGGTCACTCTGCAGTCAGCCTCCAAAGGGCTTTCACCCGTGGAACCCAAACATGAATGGAAATCTTACATAATGCATAAAGATGCTCAGAATACTTTTTTTTTAAATCCAGATTTATTGAGAGAAAGTAGTGATCAAAAAACACGGAGAAGAAAGTCAGTTCACCTCCAAAATGTCTTGTTTGCAGAGGAAAATCTGCAAGTGTCCTCTGTCTCCTCGGTGAGAAACAGGTCCTCAGATACCAAAACAAACAAGGAGACCCCACGGAAAGAACCAAGTACAGGTGTCCTAGCCTTCATAGCTGGCCAGTGCCTTCTGTGCAGTTACTTTTTCAGTCTACAATCAAAACTACACATGGTTTTCAAACCAAACAGCATGGACTTGTGATGTTTTATTTTGTTTGGTACCGGGGATCAAACTCGGGTCCTTGCGCTTGCAAGGCGGGTGGCGGGACCACTGAGCTAAATCCCCAGCCCTTGTGATGTTGAACTTGATGGTAAATCATATATTTGGGTGGGTTTTTTTTTACTTAAAAGTAAATTAAAACATCACTTTTATAAATGTGGAAAAAGCAAAGATTATTTTATTTTAGAAATCCGCATCATTAAAGATTATAGTAAGATGATCTTTATTATGAAGTCTTCACTCGTGATATTTTTCTCTGTAGAAACCTTTTCACGGTTAAGTGTGGCCTGCGTGTTACTCTGCAGGGGTCGAGATGAAAATGTGGACCAGCTCTTCCTTTTTTGTCTTGGCTCTAGGCTTTTATTATTCCAAAGCTCTGTGAAGAATTACAGTTGTGATCTTGAATATAAACCTGTACTTTGATGCTTCTTCCTCAACTGCAAAGCTTGGTAGTTTTTGTTTTTCCAGTAGATTTTGTGGTTCCACTGGAATTTTAGAGTGATAGAAATATTAAAAACACAACCGGGCAAACACCCTAAAACTCCTTGCCAGCTGTTAAGTAAGAACTATAAATTGACTTGAGTCATGTTACGAATACCCAGATTTGGGAAACTCATGCTGCATGTTTCCTGGTTATCCCAGGCGTCTGTCCTTTTTTTTTTTTGGTACCAGGGATCGAACTCGGGTCCTTGCACTTGCGCAGCAGGCGGCGAAACCACTGAGCTAAATCCCCAGCCCCCAGGCATCTGTCTTGGGGGACCCCAAGTATAGGGGCCTGGGCCTGTGGGCTCCAAAGCCTCCTGAACTTACGGTGGGAGCAGGTCTGCACCCGGAGGCAGGCGGATACCAACTTTGTCTCTGTTTCTGCCACCTATGAACCTCAGGAAGGGAATCACCCATCTTAGCTTCTGAACTCTGGTTTGCCAAGTAAAGTAATTTCTCCTGGCCTGAATCTCAGTTCCTCTCCTGTCTTCAGGTCTCCTCATTTCAGCTGCCCCAGCATAATAAAAGACCTGTGTCTTTTCCTCCACTGCTGTCTTCTTTCAGGGCTTCTGACTTTCAGCATGGCCCTGGGTGGATCCACTGTGATAACCTGAATGTGATTATGAATTAAAATCTCATTTAGTCAGAGCAGTTGGGTCCAAGCAGAGGTGGGGCCAGGGGAAACCATGGAAGAAGGAAGTGCAGCAGGAGCAGGCTGGGGTTGCTGGGGCACAGAAAGGGCAGGACCTCCGCCACCCCTTCCTGTTTGGAGACCTAGGGTGGCAGGGTGGCAGCACTGGGAAGGCCTACCTCTCCTTTAGGGCACCTCGGCTAGTTCATTTTAGGGGCTCAAACCAATACTTTCTGTGAAGTGTATTATTGGACCATAACCAGAATCAATTACGTTAATCATTGACACTTATTAAATTAGCTGAAAAGAATCAGATTCCTGAAAAGACCATGAGCATTTTCAGAGTTTGGTAAATATCCCATGAGAAACGTCCATTTCTGATTTCTACCACATGTTGCCCCAGGATCCCAGGTCACTTTCCCAGGGCTCAGCGCAAAGTGCCAGGAATCTCGTGGCTTCCCAGGATGTGAGCTGGAGACTGGCCTTGGAGCCAGGGTCCCAGGCTGGCCCGTGCTGTGGCTCTGCCTAGCCAGCCTGGCCTCTCCTGGCTGCTGCTTCCAGGGCTCCGAGTACAGCACCCAGCTCTGTCACCCTCTCCTTCTGGCCTGGTCCCTGTGCCTCCATCTCCACTTTCCTCTTTAAAGGACACCACTTACCCTTTCAACTTGGTCACCTCTGTGAAGGTCTCATCTCCAAATAAGGCTGAATCCTGAGGCACCAGGGAGAAGGCTTCAGGATGTAAGTTTAGGGGAGACTTAAAGGCCAACCCTAACCGTTCCTGTTGCTCTCTGAGTAAAGAATTTAAATTTTTCTCTGAATGCCTGGTAAAGACTAAGTTTTCTGTTTATTTTCCCAGTAACTTTCACACGTATTAAATTTAGTTTCTCATTCAAGCTGGAGACGGCCTGATGTCTTCTCCCCAGAGTTCCCTTTAGGACTTTGATGGTGACTCTGTCCTCAAAGCCTTTCTCCTGTGGGCCTAGCTTGAGGCGATTCTGTCTCTCCCCCCAGACCCCCTACCAGCCCACCTCTGGTCTCTCAAGTCCTATCCCTGAAAATGCCTGTTTGGAAACATGGGATAACTTTCCTAACTCACCTGCTGAACTGGCTCGTTGTTACAGGACATCCAGTCTGCCCATCTGTGGTTATGGACATCTGGTCTACCTGTCTGTGGTTATGGGGACATCCGGTCTGTCATTTGTGATTATGGGACATCAGGTCTGCTAATGTGTGGTTATGGGGTCATCTGGTCTCTCCATCTGTAGTTACGGACATCCAGTCTTTCATTTGTGATTATGGGCTATCTAGTGTCTGTGGTGATGGACTTCCTGCCTAAGCTCCTTGGAGGTGACGCTGCAGAAGGTAGCTGAGGAATAGGTCGGTTCCAGTTCATGAAACAATCACTGTGCTCTCCCAAGTGTCGCACGTTTCAGAGCAAGCGTGGCTTCCTTCTTGAACATGGGCAGACCTTTTACTTGTGTACCTTATCCTGAGACTTCCTGACAGTACTTTCCAGTCAGCCAGGGGTGGGATGTGTAGGTAATGTAATTTTATTGTCTCGCACTTACTGTTTGGACAGATTTCTTCAGTTTTCTGTCACTCACATAAATATTCATACGGGGACAAGGGATCATCCAGGACGTGTCCTGAGAAATTTAATTTTTTAAACACCTTCTCCTCATTTTAAAACCTACTGTGGTTTTCTCTCATACAAACGAATTTCTTGTTTCTTTGCAGGGACCTTCGCTTTAACAGAATTAGAGAGATTCAGCCCGGGGCATTCAGGCGGCTGAGAAACTTGAACACACTGTAAGTTGAAACTTTGGATGGGGAACCCAAAGGGGAAAGATAAAAGATAAAACCAAGTCCTGGTGCCATTTCCTTGCAGCTGACGGGAGTGCTGTGGTCACACCTGACACACTCCCCTCTGCTGAGCAGGCTGTGTGGGGACAGTGAAACTGGGTGGGGGTGACCATGTGCACACTGAGTCCCAGGACTGTGCAGCCCACCCATCATGTGTGCCCTCTGTGTGCCCATCTGCATGGGCAGTGAGGTACCATAACAACAGCTCCTACCTTGCCCCGGGCTGGTGATCGCCCCGAGTCCCTTGTTCGCTTGCTGGGCCAGGGTTGCTCTCCTTGCACTGCAAGGTGCAGCAGAACAGAGCTTTTCCTGCGCTTGGTGTGGATGCAGGCAGGTCTTCAGTCCACCCAGGTCCAATACAGACCTGGACCTGCGCCTCCTTGAACACACCAAGCACCATGGGAAAGAGGTTTGCCCTCAGCATTAGGACTCAATATTTGGCCTTTGTGCAGGCAAGCAGAACCAGGAACCAACCAAGTCCCCATGGAAAGCAGGGCAGGGCATGTGGTGACTCTGGACACCGGTTCCATATCCATGGGAACCAATGGTGTGGGCTTCTAGTGACCCCCCTTCAGTGTGGTCTCTGGCCAGGCCCTCCTGTGCTTCCAGGGCTGCTGCAGAGGCCCAGTCTCAGCTCAAGTGGGAATCAGAGGTTTCAGGACAAAGATACACACTGGTTTGTACAGGAGAGAGGATTGGTTCCTCAGTGTGTGAGAAGGTGGAACGTGCAGGGTAGGTGGAGACACACTACTGGGGCAAACTAGCGACCATGAGGGTCACATGCTGCAGTTTCTTGGGTGATGGATGATGCTGGTGCTTTGTGAAGGCCAGTTCAGCTCTGTGGCTCGGTCGTTTTGTGATCCCCGTAGTTTCAGGACTGTTTTCCTTGGCACCATTTAGAAGTGTTTTCTTTTCAAGTCCTGTCACATTTCTTTCTTAGGCTTCTCAACAACAATCAGATCAAGCGGATACCCAGCGGAGCATTTGAGGACTTGGAGAATCTGAAGTACCTGTAAGTTGATGATCAGTCTCTCTCTGTACGTAAATGTTTGGTGTGACCGTGCCTTGTGTGCTGTGTGTGGCTTTCTGTGCTTGCTCCATTCCAGGACTTATATTTCCAGAAGGGGAGTGGAGTTTGGCTGGGAGTTTTAAAGGGGCTGTCATCAGGATAAAGTGCCACGTTCTGTGACCATGTCGAGTCACAAAGCCGTGGGTAAGACACACAGGGTGCAGTTCCCATGCACCACCGCCCAGTGACAGTGATGCTTTTGGGGACAGAAGGTGACAACATGATCAGTGATGCACAGCCGATCTGTGTGCTGCTGAACATAAGCCCTCACTTTCTTCCAGCTGTAGGGGAGCATACAGTGTGAATTGTTAATTTCCTTGGAATGTCATCACTTCCTGCTAATTTCTCATCTTCCCCAGTTTTATCTTTTTATCTAGTTAACTTTTTTTAATTGATTTAAATTAATTTGTTATCATTCAGAACATCTACTTGCTGAAGTTAGTTTTGTAGTTTAGAAAAGGACTTCCTGCTGGGCGCAGTGGCACAGGCCTATCATTCCCAGCACTCAAGAGGAGGAGGCAGGAGGATTGCCAAGAGTTCAAGGCCAGCCTGGGCTGTGTAGTGCGCTCAAGGCCAGCTGAACTACATAGTAGGACCCTAACTCAAAAAAGAAAAGAAAAAAATTTCCCTTCAAAAGCACTGGCTTAGTACCCTTCCCACGCATTTATTTTAAGTTGGGAAAGATCTGAAGACACGTTGGGGTTACATAGATTACATCCTGGGTCTCACGGAGGTATGTGTCCCTTGGATTTAGCAAATTGCTCTTCTTTTTAGGTCATAAATAACTTTCCAAGGAGAGCTATTTCTAGTGATATAAACTTATTAGAAATTCATGTCATAACTAAACCTGAATATTTTAAGCTGATTTTTAAAACTCAGCTATTTTTTATTGCTGATACATATCTTAAAATCCACTCTGATTTTAGATGTTTCAGTGGTTCCTAGTTATAGACCTGCCTTTTACTTTATGAAAATATATTTTCCTCAATAAAAATGTAATGTATAAACTTTCCTGTCATCTTTTGGCATGGAAAGCTAGTCTTTATTGTGTGAATGTTGCTAAGCCTTGCTACTGGTTGTGATAATCTAAGGCCAACTTTGTTTATCCTGAGTGTGTTTGTGTGTTTATCTCCCGTTGTGGTTGTTAAGTGCTGTGCAGGTTCCAGAAGGAAGCTTTGGTTTCCTGGATAGCAGATGCAGTTAGATGGTAGTCAGCATTCAGGGCATGTGCGTGTGCGTGTGTGCGCGTGCATGCGTGTGTGTGCGTGTGTGTGTGTGACTGGTTTTATTTGTTGCTCTTGGTTTTAAATCAATTAAGAGCAACTTGTGTACTCCGCGAATGCATTCCTGTTGGGAAGTTGGGGACACCATTTTTTGGTTTTGTTTTGGTTTTTGAGATAGGGTCTCGCTATGTAGTTTAGGCTGGTCCTGAACTCATTTTGTAGCCAGGCCCACCTTGAACTCCCAGTGCTCGTCCTGCCTCAGCCTCCTGAGAGCTGGGACCACAGGCGTGCGACCCCACCCCCAGTTCACAAATCTCATTTGAATAATACCTCTGACCTCACTGTTGACCACTTGCTGTCTGCCCATCCCCGCTTTGACCCCTTCCCCGCCTCTCAGGGCCTAGATGACACAGACGACTGGGGTGGGGATCGTCCTGGGACGCAGGTGGCGTCCTGGTGCCCACCCAAGCGACATGCAGGTCTAGGCTTCCGGGTCCCATTGGTAGAGCACATTTGGGTCATCATCGTCCTAGGACTGATTTCCAGTGTCAAGAACTCTGCTGGGGCTATGGATGTGGCTGAGTAGTGGAGCACTTGCCACCTAGCGTGTGCAAGGTCCTGTGTTCATCCCCAGCACCACACACACACACACACACACACACACACCCCTTCTGAAATCTGTCAGTTATCTCAGCCTTGTGTGTGTGTGGTCAGGGCTGAAGTCTGTTTTTACACAGTGAGGAGTCCTTCTTCCCCGGGACCTCACTTACTTCTGACTGGACACCAGTCTTCCCCTTAGTTCAGGTTTCCTGATGACGAAATTGATTCTCGAGAATCAGGAGTCAAAGGGTCAACTCTGATCAAGTAAGAAACTGCAAGTGATTATTAGAAATCTTCTTAAAACGTTATGAAAACCAACCTTGCTCCGATGTCTCTATGAGCAGACATTCATGCATGCTCCTGCGAGTCTGTTGTTTCACATATTCTTCAGAAGGATTCTTCTCCTGTCCGTTTCTACAAGCTTGTGCAAATCAAGGTTCTCGATGACATTTTAAGAAGTAGTCAGAGAGCTCTCGTCCTCCAGACCGAACCTTCCATAGAGGAAATATTAGTACCTCACCAAACTGCAATCTCGGTCACGGGGTCACAGTCAGGAGCTTCAGATGAGGCCTGTGGTCCCATTTTACTGCAGAGAAGACAGAGGTGCAGCAGGGTCGACCTCTGACATACGGTCACACAAGCAGCAAGGGGGCTTCAGCAGCCTGGAGAGCTAACTTCCTACCAGGCTGTGTTGTGGGTGCCGTGCTGCGGATCCGGGGAGCCCTGGCCAGTGTGTGTTCCGGCCTGCAAATCTGTGCGGTCACCTCAGCAAATCTGCAGGGGGAGCCACAAGACAGATTGCAGCAGTTACAGAGAGCAGACCAGGCCCCACTGAAATGGGTCCTTGCCAGGCATTCATTACAATAGGGTAAAACCCTCGGCCTTCCTGGAAGTGACACACCAGGGCGAGTGTCTGAAGGGGCCCGGCCGCCCACCCCACCAAGGTGGCTGTGGTGTTTCCTGGGGTTGTGCAGGGAGTGGACCCGTCTTTGCCCTTCACAGTCAGCGCAGGCACACAGGGCCAGATGGGATGAGACTCAGCGTGCCACGGCCACTCCGCTGTCCCCATAGCCTGGGCCCAGCTGTACACAAGACACGGAAGGATATGTGTTCATCATGTTCTAGTGAAACTTTTATGGACTCCAAAATAGGAATTTCCTATACTTTGGGATTCTCGTGTAAGAGAAACTGTGATATTTGCGCTTGTGTGTCTTGATTTAATTTACTGAACATTATGGTCTCCAGATGCATCCATTTTCCTGCAAATGACTAAAGTTTATCCTTCTCTGGGTTTTGTTGTTGTTGTTGTTGTTGTTTATGGTTTTTTGTTTGTTTTTTTGGTACCGGGGATTGAACTGAGGACCTTGTGGTTTCGAGGCAGGCAGTGGCAAAACTGAGCCAAATCCCCAGCCCTGAAATTTATCCTTCTTTGTGGCACAGTAGTACTCCATTGTGTGTAAATACTGCACTTTTTTAATCCATCCATTCATGGACGTATATCATTTAAAATTGAAAAGTCCATTTTCACTTTGCAAGCTGTGAGAACACAGGTCATGGACCTTTATGAGTGGGGTTCTGGGGGCCGCTCATGGCATCCCCAGGCTCCCTGCTGTCTCTGCACCATTGGTTCGAACCATGTCAGCGTAACCTTATTATACTCGATGTCTCGTACACATGTGGGGAGTGGTTCTGTGCTCTCCAGAGCAAGTGTGGTGAGCGGTTACAGGCTGTAGGAGAGCCATGGCCCCTGACCACACAGCCCACGACAGCCACCTCCCACTCACCGGCTGAGGACAGGAGGGAGGGCCCTCCAGATCAGCCCAGGCTGCTGTGTCATGTTTGCCTGCGCTGACGCAGTTGTGAATTGAAAAGCGTCTCCACGTGTCCACTCAGTTCCTCCTCTCCATGTGAAGGGCCGCCTCGTGTGTATGCTAACCCTCTTCCGTGTTTCTTGTTTCAGCTATTTGTACAAGAATGAGATCCAGTCAATTGACAGGCAAGCGTTTAAGGGACTTGCCTCTCTAGAGCAACTGTAAGTGTCCCTCCTCTTCCGTGCCCGCTTTCTCCGACGTCCTGCCTTTGCCCCCTGTAGGAGAGGGATGAAGTGCGCTGCTGCATGGTGCATGTCCGCACGGCCGGGGGCAGGGAGGCTGTGCATGGAGAGGAGAGCAGCCCCAGGCCCCGCCCCCCCCCCTGCCCGAGCATCTCTCACCTCCCGTGGGTCCACCCTGCGTCCCCCACAGCACTCCCTGGGTGTTTTCTATGCACCGGACCCTGGGCCGTGCATTCACCCTTCCAAGATCAGTTATCGATTGTTTCCCTGTCTCATGCTAAAAACTGTAGTGCTGGCCAGACGTGATGACGCACGCCCATAATCCCAACACTCTGGGAAGCTGAGGCAGAAGGATCCCAGTTCCGGCTCAGCCTGGACACCTTAGTGACTTAGTGAAACCCTGTCTCAAAATAAAACAGGTCTGGGGATGGAGCTGAGTGCAAAAACCCATGGTTCAATCCCCAGTACTGCAAAAAACAAGCAAACAGACAAAGCAGAAAACCTGCAGGGCTCACATTTTCATGGAACAGATGCACAAACGAGGAAGCCCAAGTAAAGCCTCTGAGGCAGTGGTGTCTGGGGCCGCCTGGGGCACGAGGCTATGTACCTCACACCCGTGTCCCCATGGTGACTTTCATGCATGGTCTAATGCCTTCTGTGGCAACGTCATTCTCTGAGGAAACCAGCTCTGTCCCGCCGCATGCTCCCCGTTACTAGTGTTGGTGTAACCAAGTGCACCCTGCTCTTCGGCCAGGCCCAAAGTTGTGCTTTGTGGTGTAGCCAGTGTGGACTTTGTGGTAGCAAGTTCGGTGAAATGAAGGGTTTTTTCTGGCTTGTTTGCCAGGCCCATCATAGGCATCTTCAGACTTCCACGGTTTAATTTATGGATGGGAAACGTCTATTTAGTGGACTCAGCAACAGCCCCTGCCCAGCTGTGTTTCATGCCCTCCCGCTTCCCCTGCACGTCCTGGTTTGTCCCCTGTGATAGTTGGAAAGAAGCCATGTCCTCTGTGCCTGGAGAGGGTGGAGCAGCAGCAGAGCTCAGGCCTGGAAAACATGCTGGCCCGGGTCACAGACCAGTTAGTCCTGGGGCAGCAGGATCTTCGGCGGTTTTGGGACTTGAACCCAGGCCTCATGCATGCTGGGCAAGCACTCCACTGAGCTGCGAGACCTCGCAGGGAGCAGATTACAGTCCCGTGACCCTGTGCAGTCTGGAGACCTGGTGCTCTTGGGCTTTGTTGGGGCGCAGTGTGAGAGGAGGAGGTGAAAGGGGAGAGCAGACATTTGCAAGGGACCCAGTGGGCTCTGCCCAGGTGACAGAGCCGTGTCCCCAGACAGTGGCTGCCCGGGAAGTGAAGCCTGGGCAGGTGTGTGGAGTCCCCGCTCTGGGATGTGGGCATCCAGGGGGCAATGGCAGGACTCCAGCTGGCACTGGCGGGGGAGATCAGCCCCACAGAGGCCTCGAGCACCATCTGTAGCTAGGGACAGCCCCTGCTGATTTGGGGGAACTTAGAGCCCCTCTCCACCCCTAATGTTAGAAAATGTGGTTCCTACCAGGGAGCCTGAGAAGCATGAGGCCCCAGAGCCGGCTGGGTATGGTGCTTGGAATCCTGGCACTCTTGAGAAGCTGAGGCAGGAGAGTCAACAGTTTGAGCCCAGCCTGGACAACTGAGCAAGACTCTATCTCAAAGAATAAAAAGGGTTGGATATGTAGCTCAGTGCAAAGGCCTTAGATTCAGTCCCCAGGGCGGTGGGTGGTTGTGGAGAGAGGGAGCTTGCCAGACCATCAGGTCTGAACTCAGCAGTGACCCTGGGTTCTTGGGGAAGTATCTTCCTGTTTGCGGTACCCTCCGCTGTCCATGGTGGTGTGGTGGTGCCCAGGGCTGCTGTAGCCCAGCCTCTCTAGGGTCCTGTGGATCCCGACAGCAGCCATCCCTAACACCTGTGATCTCGGAGTGCCACCAGCTGCCTTCCCAGATGGCCCCCACCAAGCCAGGTAGAAAGAATTTTAGGCCAAACCACTCCCCCTGGGGCTTGTGTGCCCACCTTTTCCTTCCTCCATCACCCCCAGCCTGGCCTGCCATGTCCCCCTGCCCACCTGTGCCTTTGTGCTGTGGTCCACTCCTGGCACAGATGGGCCCTATGATGAGGACTGAGGATGTCTGTTTGTGTCTCTTTTGGGATCTTTAGATCAGGTGCAGGCTGTGTTTTCTCTGCTCCACTCCCTCCTGGTCCCGCATCACCGCCCCTGTGTCCCTCTGATGGAGGGGCCCAGAGCTGGTTTTGCCAGGGGATGGAGTCAAAGTTTGGGGACACTGAGGTGACAAACAGCAATTTCAGTCTTAGAGCCATCCCGAGCATGAGGTTGGGGAGCCATGCTTGTGTTGGACATGTGGAGGCCCTGATGCCACACGTTGGTTCTGGTGCCCCTTTGGTGTCTTTGAAGGAGGCCCTGTCCCTCGCCGGTGTGGCCAGGTCCCTGCTGAGACTCCCTGCGAGAAGGGCAGGGGATGCAGTGTTTCACAGCAGAAGACAATCCACCAGTCTCCAAAGTGTATTCAGAGAAGTTGGAAGAAAGGAGCTCTGCCAGAAATCCCTAAGCAATAGGAAGTAAGGAGACATCTTCAAAGAAAAGACCCATAGGCTGGGTGTTTTATGTGACAGAGGACAGCCGAAGGGACATTATTCTGTGTCTCTCGGTGGCGTTTTCTCTAAGTCTGCTGTGGCTGTCCATGTGTCTGACGTGCACACAGTGCGTGATCTAAGGTCCACAGCCTTGCCAGGTCCACACAGCAACTGGAAGATGCAAGTGTAGGGATTCATGTCCAGAACCACATGTTGCCTTTGAGTTGTGTCTTTAGCTTTGTTTCTGTTCAATTTCCTTGTATTTTGTAGTGAGTGTGTCGCGGCTCCAGGGTCTGTTGTGGAACCAGGGAGACCTGTCCAGACTGGAGTTTCCCATGTGTCACACTGTGTGTGGTCGCCTGTGCCTGATTTTGGGTGTCTTTAGTCTTCCTGTTTGTTGATGTCCATGGAGTCGGCTGTGCACAGTTACTATTGACATATGAGTATGAGTGACCTGGAAAAAGCTTTTTAAGCACAAAAGCTGGGCCTGAAAAGGTCATTAAATTGTTAAAATCACATTTCTTTTTTTAAACTCCTCTAGGTACCTGCACTTTAATCAAATAGAAACTCTGGACCCAGAATCATTTCAACACTTACCAAAGCTTGAAAGACTGTGAGTTGTGTTGTGTTCTTTAGTTTTGTATTTTTCGGTCCTGGGCCCAGTCCACTCGTGGTTTTCTTTGATAGTCAGGACAGCATGTGCCAGAGGCCTGCAAGGAGTCTGAGTGTACGACCTGCCTTCCTGGCTTAACAAGTCAGAAGGCGGACTTGCAGTTTTCTCTTCAGGTGGACACGGAGATAAAATTAAAAATACAATTATTTTTCTAGACTAAAAAAGTCCAGTTTCTAAATTCATTAGCATGCCATCGGGGTAATCAACAAGACATTTTTAAAAAGCTGGTGTAAAAAAAAAAAAACCTGATGTATTTGATAGCTCCGACTCTGCTTTATCTAAGAATTATTTTTTTTAAATTGGTTTATTTTTTTTTTTCAACAGATTCTTACATAACAACCGGATTACACATTTAGTCCCAGGAACATTTAATCACTTGGAATCTATGAAGAGACTGTGAGTATAACCCCTGCTGTGTAGCTTTGCTGGGAATCTGTTACACACTCAGCTGGGTCTCTCTGCCGGGCACTGGGAAGTGTTTCTAGGAGTCAGGAAAACGTTAGGAAAGAGGCTGTGCACAGCTTACGTCCGTCCTCATGCAGAAGGGTGAGTAAGTGACGAGAATATGAGAATAAGCTAAGCCACTTCAAAATTACCTGTAAATTCCTTGCATTAACTTCTAATTCCATAGCACATTATTTCACTGGGGGAAATGGGCTCTGTCTACAAAAAGCCTCCACTGTATTCTGTTCCTTTCCCTCACCACAGGCTTGAGTCAGACTGCAGCTGACTGAAGCCTTCTCCCTTGTTTTCAGGGCCCCCAAAATAATTTTTTTTATGCGGAGACATTCTTTAATAGAATCAGGGCATTCAGATGCTGATGGAGAGGTTATTTGACATCTGTGTCTGCCTTAAGGTCTCGAAGGCCCACTTCTCAGTTAGACATAGAGCCATCCAGCATCTACAATGACCTTCTAGACCCAGACACAAAGCCCAGAGAAGCCGTTGCACTCCCTGAGCAACTTCTGTGTGTCTGTTTTCTCTCTTCAGTGAGATAAAATGGAATAAGACACAGACCTTTGTATAGTTTTCTTCTTTAGAACTTAAAAAACAAAAACCACCAGCCATACTAAGATCTGCATTCTAAGTGGAAGAAAGGATGAATACTTCCATGTTAGAAGGATTAACAGGGGAGGAAGAAATTGCCAGATAAATAGAAAATAACCAAGCCAAGCTCAGGCAGAGGGCCGGGACTCTGGGGTGCATCAGCCCTCAGCTGTCTGTTCCTAGCTCCTCCTGGGTGCCGGGCAAGGTCCCTTTCCAGATGCGGCCTGCCATCTACCCTGACACTGTTCTTCCCACTATTTTCTTGCTCTGTGTTGCTCAAACGAGGCCCTAGATTTGGACTTAGTGTCAGACAGACTCTGTCCATCCAGAGTTGTCTCTAAGCCCTGAGCCCAGAGGGCCTCACTGAACTCCTCTCTTCCGGGTGCAGCGGCTGTGTCCCTCTGTGTGCTCACAGGGCAGGCAGAACTGGCTGGGCGCTGCCTAGGTGACTACCCACCGTTGCCCTGCGCTGACCTTCAGGGTCCTGGGACTCAGCCATGGCACAGCGGGTCACTTGCTGGTGCCCTAGTGGGTGGCTGTCACATCCTCTGGTGGCCTCCTTCCCCTGGATCTGCATCCTGTCTGCTACCTGCTTGCTGGAAGAGGCCAATGCCCAGCCCAGGCAACTCTGTGTCCTGGTCCCCACCGACCTAATGCCCTAGAGAGATGCAGATGGGTGTGTGGTCCCCCGGGGAACTGGGCCTGGAGATGGACCTGAACTCCAACCCCAGTGCTGGGCGAGCTCCTGCCGGGCTCTCGGTGGTCTGCCTGGGTGTGAGTCACTTCCCGGGGTGCACAGGAGGTGGTACCAAATGTCTCTGCCTGGGTCCTCCTTGTGCCTTCTGACCATGCAGACCCTGCCGCCTTTCCCAAGGTGTAGGAACCTCCTGTCTCTGAGTCGGGTGCCAGGCTTTAGGGGACCCCAGAAGCGTGGGACCTCACCCCACAAGCAGATGTGCCCTCGGGGACATGTGGGGACTGAGATGACGGGGACCCCATGTACCCTGGGGTGATGAGGGGCCGGCAGCAGGGAGGCTTTGTGGGTTGTACCTTTATTGCTGACTTACAGGAACTTCTCCCACTCACCCAGCCCAGGCTCGCCCGTTTTGACTCAGAACCTGACCCAGTTTCAGACTCTGTGCTGGGAACCCCACCCACCACAGGCCCAGTGCTTGGGGGACCCAGTGTGCCGGGCACCTTGGTCCCCCATGACTCCTGGGTCTCACTGGCTGCCCCCTCCCCAGTCGGCTGGACTCGAACGCACTTCACTGCGACTGCGAGATCCTGTGGCTGGCGGATCTGCTGAAGACCTACGCGCAGTCGGGGAACGCGCAGGCAGCGGCTACCTGCGAGTACCCCAGACACATCCAGGGCCGCTCGGTGGCCACCATCACCCCGGAGGAGCTGAACTGTGGTGAGAGGCCAGGCTTGTCCCCGGTTGGTGATGTGTTGAGCCTGGTGTGTGTCTTGGCCGTCACAGGCCAGGTCTGCCTGTGGACCTGGCTGTGGTGTCTGAGAAGCCATCTGAGCATCTGGTCCCGGCCTAGGTTTTGTTCAGGGTGCCCTGCGGGAATAAGCAGAGCCCACTGCGCACCGTGACCAGGCTGCAGAGCCTGACCAAGCCCACCTGAGGGTGATTGTGGGTGGCCCGGGGTGGGGTGTCCACCAGAAATGCGCCTGAGGGGCTAGCTTGGGCCTGGCCAGGCAAAACTTACCTAAAAGAAAGCAAAATCAAGTCATACCACAGGGCACAGTCTTCTTTTTAAACACCCAAATCCAAATTCCAAACTGCTGTTCAGCTTCCTCCTCTCCTTTAATTCATTTTTTTTTCTTTTTGGCACAAAAGTTAATTTTTCAGTGCTGGGCATGGTGGTGCACACCTGTAATTCCAGCACTTGGGAGGCCAACTTAGGAGGGTCACCATGAGTTCAAGGCCAGCCTGCAGCAAAAAAAAAAAAAAACAGAGGAAGTATTTCAGTTCTTCATCCCAAGCATCACTGATATTTTTAACAGAAAAAGAACACGAATGAAAGTGTGAAATCAGTACATTTCATGAGTGGTCCCACCAATCATGGGACACACATTGGTCACCATTATTTTCTTTGTAACCGTGAGCCTAGCCCAGTTTTCAGTCTCCTTATGTGAAGAGGTGACTGACTTTGGTGGCGTTAACTGCAAGCCGCCCGTAGCACGAGCGTTTGTTACCTTGGTGTCTGGTGTCTGGGTCCCTGCGCCCTTTGTGCTGGCCGGACTTCCTGAGGTGCCTGGAGGCGGTGGGTCTGAGTGTGCAGGTGACCCATTCTTGGATCCCGAAGGGACGCCTGGCTGGGGCACCATCCTTCTGGCACCAAGCAGTACTAGCAGTGGTGACTGCGCCTTGCACCTGTGAGATGTCAGCTCCCATGCAAGGTGCTGCAAGCACGTGTGCACCCATGCTCATGGGTGTGTTTGTGCTTTCTTTTCGGGGCTCACAGTGTGCATGTGGCAGACAAGTGAGTACCTGGCAGCCTGGGAGTGACCAGGTAGAGGGGCCGAGGCTTCATGCCGACCCTGCCCACAGACTGGGTCCTGGGAGCCGTCCACAGCGGGGTGATTGGGATGGGGAGGATGACAGGAGGTTGCATGCTCCGAGAGGGGCGTGTGGAGTCCTGAGCCTGGGCCACCGCGCTGCCTCAGCGTCAGGGCTCTGTGCTCTTGGGAGGACACAGCTCCCGAGCAGGCGTGCTGTTCGCCACTCCTTCCTCAGTCCCTGGAGAGAGTAACTGTGACACCCACTCAGCACTGGTGGTGCCCCTGCGGGTGTGGAAGGACCACAGGATCTGTTAGGTCTGGTCTGCAGGGTCCCCATGGCTGTGTCCCCGGGTGGAGAAAGCGTGAGTGTCTGCACCAAAGGACAATCTCTGTGGGGACATTTGTGGCTGGACATTCTGGTTTTGTCTTGACCAAGAGATTCGGTCTGGGGTCTCGTGTCCGCCCCCTTCCTGGTTTAGACTAAGAAAGTCTCCTTTCTTTGTTGGGTACAGAAAGGCCCCGGATCACCTCAGAGCCACAGGACGCAGACGTCACCTCAGGGAACACGGTGTACTTCACGTGCAGGGCCGAAGGCAACCCCAAGCCTGAGATCATCTGGCTCCGGAACAAGTGAGTGTTGTGCAGGGTGTTGCAGAGCCGGCAGAGGTTGCTGAGGTGCTGAGAGTGTCACCTTTCCTGAAGTCCGATCCGGACACCCTGTGTCTCAGTACCGTGTGTCTCAGACACCGTGTCTCAGTACCCTCCCCGAAGTGGGCAAGGTTAAGGGGGCACTGGGCTCCCCAGTTCTACATGACAGCTGGGCAGGAGACACTCCTACCCCCAGGCCCTGTGCCCAGGACCCTGTGCTCAGTGGGGCCTTGGCCCTTCCAGCCCTGGTCCTGCCCTGGTCCTTCGTGGAGCTCTTCAAAGGGTAGGAGCTGGGGGAGGCTGTTCATCTCTACCATTCCCCTCTGGCAGGATTCTGGTGTGAGCTGGCTCTGGACCCGGGCCAGGTGACAGGAGCCAGCGAGCTGAGGACCTGCCCTCCACAGTGTGGGCGTCACATGACCACGGGGTTAGAGACAGAGGCCTAGGCAGAAATGGGGTTGGGTCACTGGGGACAGCTGGGGTCCTCTGTGGCTGGGTCTCTGTGTGGCACCTGGGGACAGGTCCCTGTCTGTGTGAAATGAAGCTCACAGAAACCTACGGGGAGCCCCCCAAACTCTGGTCAGCCACCGAAACACTGACCCTGTCATCTACCCCTCCCGCGAGGGCTGGATCCCAGAGCAGAAGGTTCCAGTCAAGCAGTGGCACAGAGGAGATGAACGTGACAGCTGCCAGGTGGCATTCGAGAGCGAGGGGCGCACAGGCTAAAGCTACATCTGCCCTGTGGAGACCTCAAAGCTAGTGCCAGGGTGCAAGGTCACCCTGACCTTGAACAGGGCTGTGCAGGGAGGATGGAAGGTGACCTGATGAGTTCGCTGAGATTTGAAATCCAGAGAGAGAGCACTGGAGGAACTCTCAGGGAGGCTGTACCTCAGTGGTAGGGAAAGTCTCAGAACCAAGTGTGGCAGACCTGGGCTGAAGTCCTGAGCCTGACCTCTGGTGCTCTCTCTGCCATCCGCCCACCTGTGTCCCTCTCTTGGGGACCTCCAGATGGTTCTCTGACCGTCATGGGGGACCGAGTTTGGTCAGGCTTTCCCTGCCTGCTTCTTGGAAAACTGAGGCGCAGGAGTGCCCAGCACTGAAGGTGATGCCTGACCTGGAATGAAGGGTGTGGGCTGGAGTTCTTAACATGGCTTTGTGGTCCCAAGCGCTGGCACCCAGGGGCTTCCCCAACTGCCTGACTTTCCCAGGTGGCTCCTTTGGGACCTGGTTTTTTTATTCTCTCGTGATTGGAGTTATCAGACCTCACCTGTAAGCTCTGTGTGTGCTTCCCAACAAAAGGAGCAAAGCCAAGTCATGTGGGCAAGGGATGAGCAGGGGACCAAGGCGTCACCTGTGTGATGTGGGAGGAGCCTCCCGCCCCCAAGAGAACAAAGACGCAGGAACTCTGAGGGCCGGGACCTGGACACCGAAGCATTGAGGTTGTCTGGAATGATGATGTAGCACCCTAAGTGCATTGCACATCCCAGAAGGGACCCAGCAGCAGTGTGTAGCTGGTTCAGTTTTCATTTTTTGTATTTTGGCTCAGGGTATTGCTGTGTGGCCCAGGCTGGTCTGGAGTTCACAGGCTCAAATGATCCTCCTGCCTCAGCCTTCTGAACAGCTGGAACTAGAGATGCGCACCACCCTGGCTCCATTATCTTTAAAAATATAAGTGGATACATGAGTATTCTTTTGCTTTTAATAATGTAAAAATGAACTGGCACCTTTTCCTTTTGATTGAATCAACCAGAAACAAAAGAGAATGTTTCCTTTGTTTTTCTCCACTGTGTTTAGTTTTTTTCCTTTGGAGTTAGGAGTACCGCAAAGCGTCTAGATGGACAGATTGGATGCGTGAATTGGGTAGAGGTCCAGGTACACGGGTTCTTTCCCAGAAATACCTCCAGCTCAGAGGTGGACGATCCCTGGGAGGCCAGTTCTCAGCCCTCTTGTGTCCCCTGAGAGCCACCTGAGCCCTCCCCCAGGGGTAGACAAAGATCTCCTGGCCTTTGGACCCTCACCACCCCCAACTCTGTCTTTCTAGTAATGAGCTGAGCATGAAGGCAGATTCTCGCTTAAATCTGCTGGACGACGGCACCCTCATGATCCAGAACACGCAGGAGACCGACCAGGGCATTTACCAGTGCATGGCCAAGAACGTGGCCGGGGAGGTGAAGACACAGGAGGTGACCCTAAGGTACTTCGGGTCTCCAGGTACGTGTAAGATCACCCTGTCTGTCTCCTTCCTTTCCTGCCACACCAGCTTGCTCTTGTAAGAAACATGAAGATCGCAGAGCCAGGACTGGAAGTTGCTGTACCAGGGTTGGCCTGCAGGGTCACGGGCGATCCGTGAGGGTTGCTGTGGCCCATGGTGGCCCCTACATCAGGGGAGGCTCAGGGGACCATCCCACAGTCCAGCCCGCCCACCCTGCCCTGTCTGGGAGGCACCTGTTCAACACCTGACAGCTGGTGCTGCTGGGTAGTGAGTGAGCTTTTGTTGGCCAAGGGCCTTGATCACTTAAAAGAAGAGAAAAATACTGGTCTTTTATTTAACGTTACACCTTGCAAAATGTTGGCACGAAATTTTGAAAATGAGAAAAATCTGACTCAGGCAGGGAGAGCGTGGCTATGACCACCTCCTCTGTGGTCGCGAATTCGGCTCTGAGCCCTGAGTTCCAGTTTCTGGTATGGTCAGCAGAGGAACCAGGAGGGCAAGTCTGTGTCCACCACTGCCCCCAGACGATGGGGTCACTGTGGTCCCCTGCTGGGCCTCAGGTGACCATGTGCAGATATAGGGCCACAGTCCTGCCCCAGCTGGTCTTAGCTCTGTCCGCAGTGCTCAAGGGCTGGTGTCACCCTGTATTTTATATTTCAGGCCATGGTGTGTGGGTCCAGGTTTGTGTCTTTGTTTAGATGCTTAAAAATTGGCCTGATCTTTGCCACACTGCTGTAGCCCATCCTAGATACAGTAATGAATGAACATTCTGAGCTAGCAGATTCTACCCAGAGGAAATCGAGAGGCGGTTATTGCTGCCGGAGCAATGCCCTTAGACACATGGTGCTCCACAGTTCTGCACAAGGCAGCTAGCATGTCTGCAAAGCCGTACAGAGACGCAGCTCCTGCCACCTGTAGAAGGAGGCTGTGCTGCATTTGTAAGGCATAAAATAATCCCTGACTCGGTAGTGCAGTAAGACAGCGCTACGAGTACTTGGGATAAAACAAAAGAGGTGGTGAGAAGAGTTTTAACATTTCTCAGTGTCCGAAACTCAAGAATATTTGATGACACAGGACAATTACGTGAAATGATTTCAGTGTCTAGGAATTCGTTTTTTGGTTGTTTTTGGTTTTGGGGGCGTTTTTTGGTATTGTGGATCAAACTCGGGACCTTGCCCTTATGAGGCAGGCAGCGGAACCACTGAGCTAAATCCTGGCCCTAGGAATTAGGGTTTATTGGAACATAACCATACTCTTTCTTTATTGTATTGTCTGTGGTGGCTTTTCCACTGCAGCAGCAGAGTTAAACACCAGCACAAAGCCTGTGGCCTCCACAGTCCCTAGGGCATCCTCAGGCCCCACACAGAGATCTCATGCACTCCATCCCACACGAGGCACTGTCCTGTAGCACCAGGAGCAGGGCAGCTTGTAAGTTTCCCTGGGCCACAGGGGGGCAAATACCTGGTTTTAAGGTCTGTAATAGAAGTTTGCAGTTTTCATTTTCCTGGTTAATTGAACTGTTGATGGTCAAATTAACTATTGTTTTTCATCTTCTATTTCCCACTACTACTTTGGGAGGTTAGTGGTTATCCTAGACATTTGAAATGTATTCTTAAATTACTGAAATCCAAAGCTACTGTCTGTCATTGTCTACAAAATACAGCCACCTGTCTTCGTTTATTTGCTATGTGAGTTTTCGTGTATTTTTTAATCTATGAAACATTGTTTTGTTCTCTCCTGTTTTGCTTCCTCTTTCACCCTCCTTTCGTGTTCCCCTTATTTCTCTCCTCCCTGCCTCCCTCCTATTCTTCCTCCTTCCCTCCTTCCTTCCCGCTCCTTCCCTCCCTCAGTCCTCTTTCTCCCTTCTCCTTTTCTTCTTCCCTCTCAGCTCTTTCTTTGGTGATCACACCCTTTGGCCTGATGTTAGGAGAGATGGGTACCAAGCCCTGGGAGGACCAGAACTTCCCTGGGAATCCACATCCTCCCTAGCTCTTTCTCTTCCTGGTGGTTCAGGGCCTTGGGGGGCTCAGCTGCATCTCTCTCTTTGACTCCCCTTGGGGCCTTAGTTCTGATCCTGTCTCATCCTGTGTGTCTCTGACGGCTCCTTAAAGCAAAATTCAGTTCTGAGGTTCTGCAGACGAGCTTTGCCATCATTCTCGGGAGGCTTCACAGTCTCTAGTCTGCCAGTGTGGTAGCAATGCTGGTGTTAACCGTCAACACTTGTATTTTTGATAATTGATTGTTAGACATTGGATTAATCCCACTTAAACATTAACAGGATGGAAAAGCCTCCTCCCTGTCTCTCCCCCCATCCACATAGTTCCTGTCCCCACTGCTGAGACACCTGCAGATGTTGATTTCTTTCAGTCCCATGAATAATTCCAGTCATCATTCATGTAACTACAGTGGAACCTCAGGTCACAAACTTAATTCTTCCCATGATTCTGGTCGCAAACCAAACTGGATGGGAACCGAATCGAATTCAGTGGTTTGGTTCAGAACTGATCTTCTGGGATCAGCTTGGGCTGAGCTTGAACTTGTGATCCTCCTGCCTCAGCCTTCCAGAATGGTGGAATCACCAATGTGCGTTCGCATGTCCAGCAGTCTGCCTTTGTTTGACTTGAGTGTATGGATCATTTTTATTGCCTGCACATTTCTTTTTGAAAGGAGAGAAAAATATGCTATTAAATTTTGTTCTTTCTGCTCATGTTGGAGGTAGACAGAATGAATGAGTAGCTCAAACATAGAAAAATCCCAAGCAAAACCCTCATGAAACTGGAAGAAACTAACAGGAGCTTTCTGCTCATGACAGCACGGCTGGCATTCGTGATCCAGCCACAGAACACAGAGGTGCTGGTGGGTGAAAGTGTCACACTGGAGTGCAGCACCACGGGCCAGCCCGCACCTCGGATAACCTGGACACGAGGGGACCAGACCCCCTTGCCAGCTGATCCCCGGGTGAACATCACCCCCTCCGGTGGCCTCTACATACAGAATGTCGCCCAAGAGGACAGCGGGGAGTACATATGCTTCGCCTCCAATGGCGTGGACAGCATCCATGCCACAGCCTTCATCATCGTCCAGGGTGAGTGCCAGGGGCTCTGTCAGGGTGTCAGGACTCTGCTGTGCACCAGCCAGGTCCCCTTACTGTGTCAGCACCTCCGTGCCTGAAGCAGCTTCTGGCCCGGCTCCACCCCAAGGCTGCCCTCCTGGTTCCCTTTAACTTGCTTCATTTTTATGCATAACACTCCCTCCGTGTTGTGTGTGAGTCTCTTTCCCATCTCTGGGACAAAATGCCTAACACCCACAACTTAGGAGGAGAGCTTTATTTTGGCTTATGGTTCAGAGGGTTCAGTCTATGGTTGGCTGGCTCCTAGGTAGAAATAGCCTGGTAGAACAGCCTAACAGAGAAAAGCTGCTCACCTCATGGCAGACAGGAAGCAGAGAGAGAAGGGAGGAGCTGGGAACAAGAATGCACCCTTCCAGGTCACCCCCCCAGTGATCTCCTTCAACCAGGCCCACCTTACATTCAGCCGTGAACTCATTCGTGGATGGATCCACTGATAAGCACAGCACTCCATGATGCAACCACCTTTAAAAATCCCAGCCCTTGAACCCAGGAAACTTTGGAGAACAAGACCTAAAACTAAGCACAACCTGAGACAGGTAAATTTTCTTACGTTGCCCGAGGCTGTGCTTTGGCTGTGGTCTCCAAGCCCTAAGTCCTGGCCTGCGAACTCGGCAGAAGTTCACACACATCAGTGTGAAGTCATCCCTCACCTGCAGCCAACTTTGAATGCATCCCTGAGGCTGGACTTTGAGTATATAGGAGTAGGTAGTTTTAATACTTTGGCTGTGTGTTTCCAAGTTGTTTAACTCCCTTAAAAGGGAACTTGTGAGGGCCGGGGATTTAGCTCAGTGATTTCGCTGCCTGCTGTGCAAGCTCAAGGACCCGAGTTCGATCCCCGGTACCAAAAAAAAAAAAAGAACTTGTGACTTTGTAGGTAAGCTGAGAAGTGGGCAGTCGAGAGGGACGAGGAGAATCCAGAAGTGTGGAGCTCAGACAGCTGCCTGCCTGGATCACACTTCCCTCTGACCATTTCCTGCCTCCCTAATGATGCCTTGGAATCGTCTTTCCAGCTTTCCTTGCATGTGTAGCTGTACAGCCCTGGTGTGGGGTTTTACTCTGCTGTGTTCTTACTCTTGTAAAAATGGGGTTCTGCTAGATACTCTGTCCTGGAGCTCATTTTTATATCCAGTAATAACAGCTCCTGTCACTATCCACAGTGCCCCAGATGACATTTTTTAACCATTTACAAATTTAATGTAAGCTGTTTAATGAAATGAGTTAGGGATGGGCAGTACTGGCGTTGGAACCGGGGCCTACACACTGAACTACATCCCATCCCCAGCCCCTTTTTAAAATTTTAAGACAGGATCTTGCTAAATGGCTTAATTCCCTAAGATGAGCTCCAACTTGCAGTCCTCTTCGCTCAGCCTTCCAGAGTCCCAGGACTCTAGTATTCTTTTTTGTTTTGGTACCAGGGATGGAACTCGGGTCCTTGTGCTTGTGAGGCAGGCGGCGGAACCACTGAGCTAAATCCCCGGCCCAATTCTGGGATTCTTTTGTGGCAGGTTTGCACTCTCTGTCGGAAGTAGGCTGAAGCAGGCTGTTCTCCATGCGCCAGCGCATTGCAGCTAGCAGGCTTCCTAGGCTAAGCCCTTTTATAAGCTCCTTCAGTATGATCCTAAGGAAGTACCTATCCTGTGATGTCCTCCCTGCGTCCTCTTCATTTTCTGTCTTAAGTTTCTTGACTGCACCCACAGTTGTGTCTGCTTACAACACTACTGGCCTTTTTGTTTCATTTCATTTTTTGCACAATCTGTCCTCCCGGTGTTATCTCTAACTGTCCCGTTGCGAAAATGTTTCTCCTCCAAAGCTCTTCCGCAGTTCACGGTGACACCTCAGGACAGAGTGGTCATCGAGGGTCAGACAGTCGATTTCCAGTGTGAGGCCAAAGGCTACCCCCAGCCGGTCATCGCCTGGACAAAGGGAGGTAAGACAGACACCACCCGGGCTCCCTCCCCTCAGCCAGGCAAACCCAGCATTTTCAGACAGAGCCGAGCAGGGGCAGAGCCCAGGCCCAGGCAGTAGGAGAAGGCGGAGGTGTCCCTGTGACCTCCATGGCTTTCATGGCTCATAGCAAGGACGGCTGATAGGATTCGGGGTGTCAAGATGTGGGGTGAACAGATCTCATGACTTGTGGGATGGAACTTCCTGGGTCATTTCTGCCCTGTATTAAACAAGTGGCCTTTGCGCTCTGATGCCCAGCATTCCCATCACCGTGTCTCCAGGGGGTGTTGGACTGTGAAAACCATGACTCATGGTCCTGTCCCTGCCCGTGGTGTCACAGCCTGGCTGGAGGGATGGTAAGTGCTGGCACCCCAGATCTCTGGCATTTGTGTCCAGGGTCCTGGAGATCACCCAGCCACTCTGGCTTGAAACAGAGCACCCAGGCGTCCCCTGGTCCCTTAGGGGCTCAACCTGACCCCTGGGCATCTCTGCCCTCAGGCTACAGGTGATGAGAGAGAGGTTTATCTGAAAAGGAATTGCAAGGAGCCCATGTGGGTAAGCCCTGGTTTCCAGCCTCCTTCCTGTTTTCTTCTCAGGCAAAGCTTGGTTGGGCTCAGCCCCTCAGCCACCCCAAGAGTCCCTGTGTTGCCCAGTTTTCTGTTTAGCCATTCCTCTGGTCATCTGCTCCTCTCAGCCCCTTCTTGGGGGGTTCTGGGGAGCAGGGACCCTGTTTCCTCCCCAATACCCCTGTGGTATGGGGTTTGGGTCCCATCTGGGGTCTTCTGAAATGAGTAGGACCTGCTTCCCGAGGGCCAGGACTGCAACACAGCCTGGCTCACAGACAAAGCTCTCCTCCCACCAAGTACACAGCCCTTGCCTGTGCCAAGACTTGATCCAGGCTTGTGCAACTGATGCCCACCCTTGCAGGGAGCCAGCTCTCGGTGGACCGGCGGCACCTGGTGCTGTCCTCGGGCACGCTCAGGATCTCCGGGGTGGCCCTGCACGACCAGGGCCAGTACGAGTGCCAGGCTGTCAACATCATCGGCTCCCAGAAGGTCGTGGCCCACCTGACCGTGCAGCCCCGAGGTAAGCATTGTGCAGACGACTTGGCAGAATAGTTTGGATCTGTTGTCAGGAAACAGAGCTTCATGTGGCCAATGCTGACAGGGCTGTGAATTGTGAAGTTGGCCATGAGTTTTTGTTTTGTTTTGTTGTTTTCTTTCTGGTACTAGGGATTGAACTCAGGACCTTGTGCTTTGCAAGGCAGATGTGGTGCTGCTGAGCTAAATCCCTGGCCCTCCCTGAGTAGTGGCACATTTTAGGTATACACTATAATGACATTCATCATTGGAGCCTCCGTGAGTTTTTAATGACGTCTGTAGTGAACTCAGATCAGACTGCCAGTCAAGCCCGTCTTTCTCCTTGGTTAAACACCATCAGCAAAGGCTAATCTCTCCGCCCTTTGTCACATGGCCATGTAGGAAGCATGGGGACAAGCGCTGTCCCCAGCCCCACAGAGCCCAGCCACGCTGCGTTCCCCTCCCAAGGCCTCTCACCCTTGGGCCCTTTCTTCCTTTCCTCCTGGGACGTCTCTGTCCTGTTTCTCTGGTTAGAGACCTAGCACCCTCCTCTCCCTCTTGGCAGAGCCAGAATAAAAAGATGAAGAGGTCCCCAGCGCAAAGGTCACTGACCAGAGTCACAGTGGCCCCTGGAGGTCCTAGCCCCAGGCCAAAGAAGGAGACTGCTTGTCTCAAGTCCAGCTGATCAGCTCTGGGGTTAGGGCTCTACCCCTTGAGCCCCTGCATTGTTAGGACTCAGCCCATAGGTCGAGGGGACACCGGGATGGGTCCCGGAAAGGTGCCCGGCCTGCTGCAGTCAATCCCCTGCCTGTAGATGAGAACGTGTGGCTGACTTAGTTTCCTTCCTTCAAACATCGGCTGCTCTCTGAGCTCCTGGAGTCCTCAGTACCCACTGTGGAGGGTGCAGGGTACGGGCATCCGAGGTCTCTGAGCAGAGGACCCAGTTATGTTCACTGTGTGCTGTTGCCACCTGGGTGGGAAGCAGGAGGAGCAGTCAAGGCTGGTGCCCAGATCCTTGCTCTGCAGACACTGGTCACGGTGACCCAGGGCTGACAGTGTTCTCCCTGCTCACAGTCACCCCAGTGTTCGCCAGCATCCCCAGTGACCTGACGGTGGAGGTGGGGACCAATGTGCAGCTGCCCTGCAGCTCCCAGGGTGAGCCCGAGCCTGCCATCACCTGGAACAAGGTGAGAGCTGATGCCAGCCTGGGGACACAGGGAACAGTGGGTGGCCGCCACCACCTTGTCTCTTGTGCAGACTTTCCACACGTTGGGAGCTTGGGTCAGCCTTTTTGGAGGACGGGCTTTAGACATGGTAGGAAAGTGCTCTACCGCGGAGTCACCCCCCAGCCCAGAAGCTTGGATTACAGATATCCTGGGAGCTACACAAAAACTCGAGACCTTCTTTTTTCCTGCTGTCCAGCAACAAAAGCAAAGAAAAAGCTTTCTCTTTAGATCCACAGTCTTATAAGCAATAATGTTGGTTTGTTTTGTTTCTTTTATTTTTTTAGACAGGGTCTTCCTGTGTAGTTCAGGCTGGCCTTGAACTCACCATGTATCCCAGGCTGGCCTTGAACTGGCTGCAATCCTTCTGCATCAGCCTCCCGAGGGCTGAAATTAAAGGCATACACCACCAACCTGGCATAATGAGTTTTTAAATTTCACTTTTCTTTCCTCTTTTATTCAGCCCAGTACAAAATGTAGTAAACAGCACACACTATGCGCATGGTCCGCTTCCTTGGGAGGAGGTGGCTGTGCCAGGGCCGCCACACAGTAAGAGGTCTCGAGGCCAGGGCAGGTGCAAATGCCCCCAGCTCTCTCCTGCTGCCCACCCACCCACTTCGCCTCCCACCTTCTTCTTCCTCCTCACCACCCAGGCCTGGCACAGGGCCTGTGCGTTCGGAGTCTGTCTTCGAGTCATCCTGCATCCATGCTCAGAACATCCTCAGGTCCCCATCTCTCAAGGACCCCCCTCCATAGCTTGTGGCCCTCAGGAGTTACCATGTGCACCACACACACACAGTGGCAGCCATCTGCACCCCACTGTGCAGCAGGCAGAGGATGAGCATGTAAGAAGTGTGTAAGAAGAGCTTATCCCACTGGGCCAGCCCTAGGCAAGTGCCCTGGCACAGCCTGAGTGCACCCTCTGAGACGTTTCCCTCGATGCCTCACAGCGCCCTCCCTGCCCCCCAAGAAAAACAGCTTTAGTCTTCATCTTACTGCTGCCACCCTCCTTGTTGCTCCAGGATGGGGTTCAGGTAACAGAAAGTGGAAAATTTCACATCAGCCCCGAAGGATTCCTGACCATCAATGACGTGGGACCAGCGGACGCAGGTCGCTATGAGTGCGTGGCCAGGAACACGATCGGCTACGCCTCCGTCAGCATGGTGCTCAGTGTGAGCGGTAAGACTCGGTGTCAGGACAGCAGGGCTGTGGCTCGGCTCCCCTTAGGAACATCAGTTGAGGGCATCTAGTAGAATGACCGAGAGGCGGAGGCGGTGGATCCCTAATTCGCAGCGGGAGCCTCCAGCAGGGCATGTATCAGTCACATCCCATGTTGACACGAGATTCTTCACTGAAGGAGGACCCGTTGGCTAGGTCCCTCCTGGGCTGGCTGCAAGGCAGAATCAGGATGGTAGAGAGGCATGGTGGGGGAAGGCAGTTCACACCAAGGTGGCCAGGAAGCAGAGAGGAGAGGGTGTTGCACGCCCTTCCATGCCACACTCCAGTGACCACTTCCAACCAGGCCCATTTCCGTGGATGAATCCACTGTGGGTGTGGCACCCGTGAGACAATCACCTTCCACACCCATGAGGCATGATTCTATTCAGATCGTAAAGGTGTTGGCACTCCTGAGTGCGGCACAGCTGATCCCTTCAGGGCCTGTGTCAGTGGTAGAGTCAGTGGGTCCGGGTCCCCTGGGCCAGGGAGAGGCCCGGTGCTGGAGACCAACAGCTCTGGTCCCAGGGTCCTGGTGAGTGAGGCCAGGGTGGCCCTGGAGAAGCAGGGTGGGGAGGGTCAGAGTGAGGGGCTGGTCCTGGGGCCTCGGTGCCAGCCACACCTGGACTGGATTTCCCTGAGGCTCAGGAAGCTGTGGAGCATTCTGGGCAGGGCGTGCTTTAGCCAGTCCTTTTCTCAGAGACAGCTGCCTCAGACGAGGACTGTGGAGTGAGGCGTGGAAGGCAGAGAGAGGCCGCAGGGACACAGACGTGCATCAGAGGGGTCTGGTGGGCCACTGGGACACAGAATCGGGGTGCCCGCTGAATGCTGGAGCTAGTGGTGCCATTTAATGACACCCTCGGGGGTCGGGGGAGGACGGGAGGGCGCTGTTTGCACAGTGAGTGGGAGACCGCTGGCTGGGGATGGGGTCTGTGCCGCTGGGGCTCCCGGAGAGGTCGGGGTGACTGCCTAGCCCTGGGACCAGGAGTGGTCACCAGATCCCAGGGGAAAACTGACCCACGAAGTGATGGCATCAGGGAGCAAGGATCCCCATCAGTCACATCCTGTGCACCCGTCAGCCGAGAGGAGAGGGAGCCATGAGAGCCACTGAGGCTGAAACTGTCAGGGAGGTCGAGAGGAGAAGAGGTGAAGGGAGCATTTTAACAGGATGGCTCCCAGCTGGGTGGAGTCTGCAGAGGGCTGAGTCTGTTCGGGAAATCTCATCATTGGCTCATTAAGAAGAACCCAGAGCCAGGCACAGTGGCACACAGCTGTAACCCCAGCACTCTAGGAAGTTGAGGCAGGAGGCTGGCAAGTTTGAACCCACCCCACATAACTTAGCAAGTGAGCAAGACCCTATCTCAAAACAAAAAAATAACAAAAAGCTGGGGATGTAGGGATGTAGCTTAGTGGGAACACCCTGGATTCAGCCCACAGTATTGCTTTAAAAAAAAGCTAGCCATGCCTGGTGGTATGGCCAGAGCCATTTAGTGCTCAGGATACAGTCTGATTGGAATGAGGTTATTGTGCTTGGCAAACTGTGAGCGCTGACAAATTAACAGCAGGTGAAAGGGAACAAGAGAGAACCAGAAAGTGTGTACTCTGGGGAATGGCAGGTTACACGCTGTGCATGTGTGTGTGTCTTGTCTGTGTGTCTGTGTGCGTTCACGCACACACTTGGGCACTATGAGGCACTGTGATGTGTGCTGAGTATGTTGTATATATAGTGTGTTGTGTGTTTTGTATATGGTGTGCTCTGTTGTGTGTCTGCTGTGTGGTGAGTGTGTTGCATGTATGCTCTGGTGTTTGTATGTCTGTGTAGTGTGTGTCTGTAGATAGTGTGATGCACATGTATTGTGTATTGTATGTGAAGTATGGTGTGTTGCGCCTGTGTTGTATATATGTGATTGTGGACCATGGTGTGTGATGCAGAGTGTATTGTCCTGGAGAGTGTGTGTGTGTGTGTGTGTGGTGTGGTGTGTATATATGAGTATGTGTCTGTGTGCATGGTGTGTGATGTGTTGTGTGTGCATGTGTGCTATGTGGAGTGTGTGTGTGAAGGTATGGAGTGTGCAGATCAGGGGAGGGGACATTTGGCACCTCAGGAAAGACCTCTGAGCCCCGAGGGCCCGGGCCCCACGTCACCTTTAGCGTAAAACTTCTATATTCTGTGTTATGCCTGCGTTTCCTGTCTTTTCATAGGCTATCACATAATTCCAGAACGTCTACAGTTTCCATACTGTTTGAAAGCAGCTTTTAGTAGAATTTGTGATAAAATCATTTAAGCTGTGGTTTGAAAATAGAAATACCACTTGGAGAAAGTGTGCTTACTCCTGCGTGATGTAGTGTCTAGACATGATTTTACGAGTCAGCTGCGCTGTATTTTTCCTGGTAATTTCTGACTTCCTGTTTCCCTAGTTCCTGATGTCAGTCGAAATGGGGACCCATTTGTCGCTACCTCCATTGTTGAAGCGATCGCAACCGTGGACAGAGCCATAAACTCAACTCGAACACACTTATTTGACAGGTATCTGGGGGAGGGGCGGGACGCCCAACGTTGGGTGGGGGCTTGGAATCCGAGCAGCCTGTTGCACAAAGCTCTGACTAGCTCGGTCCCCAGAAAACTTTTGACTTAGTAATCGCAAACAACATTGGCTCTGACCTTTCTGGGCATTAGGGTAACAGGAGGATGCGTACTTTCCTAATAGATTCTGAGCCATGATTCATGCATTCTTTTACTAAGTGATTTGGCAAAAACAAAGCATTTCCAAAGTCCTCGGGAAACCCACTCATGTGCTCATGTTGGCACTTCCAGCAGTTTCTCTGTGCCTTCATTGAAATGCAGTACCTGTGACTTTCTCTCTTGACTTAATTAATGATTTGTTTTTAGTGTCTCTTGGTTCTTGTCTGTCCGTTTGTTGTTCTTTTGCCTTCCACTTCGGATAAGCCAGGTACAGTACCTCATGTTGTCCACGGTAGTCATAGCAGTATTCACAGCCTCGGTACTTCTGAATTCTCGTGCTATCCGTCTGCGCTAATCTGTGTCCCTGCTCCCCTCCCTCCGCTCAGCCGGCCACGCTCTCCCAATGACCTTCTGGCCCTCTTCCGGTACCCGAGGGACCCATACACTGTGGGACAGGCCCGAGCTGGAGAGATCTTCGAGCGGACGCTGCAGCTCATCCAGGAGCACGTGCAGCACGGACTGATGGTCGACTTAAATGGCACAAGTCAGTACCTTTTCCTCCTCTCCTCCCTGCCTGCTCCTGAGGTCACACGTGCACTGCATGTGACAAGGGCCTCGAGAGAGGTCCCTGCTTTCCGCTCCTTTGTGCCCATGAGTCAGGGCTGCGCTGTCTCGGGGTCTAGCAGGAGGCTGTTGGTGATGAGAACTCACCGGTTGGGCTGTGGTAGGTCCACCCGCATCTCCATACTGAGTGGCTCAGCTGTGGTCCTGCAGGCTGTCACAGTCCTGTCCTCGAGTGACAGAGTGATAGAAGGGAAGACTTTGTAGGGTCATAGATAAGTAAGGGCACTGAGTCCACACAGCCACTAAGGAGACTATCTCGAGTGTGCGTGAATGCTGTGGGATCGACCCTTGGGCTCCGGCCCCTGCGGGCACATAAGCACTGGCTGGAAATGTCACAATCACACTTGCAGCTGTGCTGCTGATGGCCATGGCTTTTACCATGTGAAACATTTCTGTCATCCTTTTCACTGTGAATGCGTTTTACACACACGTGCACACACACAGCAGCCATCCTTGAGGTGTGAGTGAGGCCTGGGATCTGATGTTAGGGCCTGTGAATGTGTGCGAAGGAAGTGGGGTGCAGATGAGGGTAGGGCGCATTTCTCCCTACCCTGGGGTTGGACGACACCTTGACCCAGTCTCCATCCTGCCACGTTTGGAGTTGAACCTCACAGGCTCTGCGGAGTCCACCCGCGTGTAGCTCAGACCCTGCTGCTCCCCCTTCAGTCCTCTGCCTCCAGGCGGAGGCCTCGAACTCTCTGGCTTTCTCTTGGGAGCCAGCAGTAGCCTCCCTCCCAGGCCTATTTCCTTCTTTCTGAGAGGTGCTTTCTGTTGGTGCTTTCTGCCTGCTGGGCACAGGCCCTTCCCTCACCCTGGGTGCATTTCTTCTCTCAGCACAGAGCCCCATGTCCTCTTGTAGAGAGGACAAAGTGGGAGTTGCTAAAGGTTTCTTCCTGCTGCTTCCCACCACTCTTCACTTAGCTACCAGCTCAGGTCCCTGGAAGTAGCTATGACAGATTTACTAGGCCACCATACCACCCTCTGACTTCCAGCCCTCCGGAGACTCGGCCTGGGTCCTGGCTCTCCCTGGAGCTGCTCCTTGTGAGGAACTGCAAGCCACTCCTCTGTCATTGCATGCTAGGCAGAGAAAGATGTGAATGTCAAGTCAGAAGAAGAAACTGTAACTCCCAAACCCCACTCCTGCCTCATCCGCCCATCCCACACACGCACCTCGGCACACGCTTCATTCGGGCACTGTCCGGGTCTGGGGAAGCAGCAGCCTCGGCCTCAAAGGTGTGACATTTCAGGGAAGTGTGGGCGTGGAGCAGGATCAGCCATGAGACTGAGGCAGGCAGAAGCAAGGAGGGAGATGAGGGGCCAGGCAGGATGGGGTGCCGTCTCCATGGAGAAGGTAACCATCAAACCCTCAAGCAGAGGCCCCCCCAAGGCAAGGGGCCACCTAGGTAGGGGACAGCAGGCACACACGCCTCGAGGAGGGACCACATCTGCAGGTCGGAGCGGCTGGAGCAGAGGTGGCACTCTCAGAAGGGCATACTCAGAAGGGTTGGTGCTGCGAGGGTCTCACACATGGACCGATGCCATGGGACTGTGTGTCGTGGGATGGGCAGAGGCAGCGCCCGGCCCTGAGGAGCTGAGCAGGGGCCACGCTGGCTCCCACTCGTCCATAGGCGCACATGTCTCTGCAGCACCCCAGGCATCCCTGAGGAGCAAGAGGGCTTTTCCTTCCCCGCCCTTGGCCTGCTTGGTGCTTTTGCTGTGCAAGCCTCACGCTCTGAGACTTCCCAGGAGCTGTGCCAGGCCCCTCAGCTTCATGCCTGGGTCAGAGTGAGGTGTGCACCACCTCGGCCACCCACGATGGAAGAGCTGGGGTGGAGGCAGTGGTGGCTCATGTTCCTCGCCATGTGGCTTGTTTGGGTGCAGTGCTTCTGGTGGCTTCTCTTTCCCCACCTCCCTTCCCGTTTTGGTTCTCCTGTGGATGTTTTTGGTATCAGCCCCATGAAAGGAGAGCCATCTGTTGCTGCTTCAACAGCCGGGTATACTCAGAGATGTTTAAGGGCAAGAGCCACTGAAGGCCCAGGGCCCCACCACGTGTGCACACGTGCCCATGAGTGTGTCCTGTATCACTGTTTGAATGTGTCCATGTGTGAGCATGCGTGCCCATGTGTCTGTACACATCTGCTTGCACATGAGTGCAAGCGTGATTGCAAGTGTGAGAGTGTGTACATCTGCCTTACACGCGTGTGTCGGACACACACATACGGGTGTGTATATGCGGAGTTGTGACTGCATGTGTTTTTTGGCAGGTCCTGGCATTCCCTTTACAGGAAGGGTGTTGAGGAAGGCAAGACCTGACTTGTGAATGCCTGGGGGCATTTGGGGAAACTGAGCCCTGAGGGTCTAACCCTGGGAAGTCTGGTGCCCTATTGCCAGGGAGCAGGGGTCTCGGAGGGGAAGATAGGAGCTCGGGGTAGGAAGAGCAGTATGGGAGCCACATTCCAGGCTAGGAAGTGCAGGATTTCCTCTGTAGCTGCAGACTGGGGAGTCTTGAGCAGGACTGACATCTCACCGGAGCCTGCACCCAGCGAAACCAGCCGCAGGGTGTTTGTGGAGGGCTCTGTGGGCCAGGGGGGTTTTGGAATTGAAGGCAACATCATGAAAATGTGACCCAGGGTTATGCCAGAGCAACGGAAAGAAAAGAGGGCTTGCATCCTAGGAGTCTCAGCCCCCTGAGCCGAGGTGGCAGCTGGTAAGCCTCGTAGTTGACTCACCATCCAGGACCCGCATCTGGGAAAGTGTCCTGCTCCCACCCGAAGTGGGTGGTGTTGAGCTCTGTCTGTTCCCTGCTCCATGGGACTCTGAGCGATGCAGAAAAGAAGAAAGTACTCGGGTTAGGGCTGGGCCCGTGACCGTGAACAGTCACCATATTGGAGCTAGAGGTGGAAGTGAGAGCAGGGCACTGTGCCAGGGCGTGAGGGTGGGCAGGGAAGGGCGGAGTCTGCCAAACAGGGGGGGCACGGCTCCCCACCAACCTGGGGTCATCATCTTGCAGGTTACCACTACAACGACCTGGTGTCCCCACAGTACCTGAGCCTCATCGCCAACCTCTCAGGCTGCACCGCGCACCGGCGTGTGAACAACTGCTCAGACATGTGCTTCCACCAGAAGTACAGGACCCACGACGGGACCTGCAACAACCTGCAGCACCCAATGTGGGGCGCCTCGTTGACTGCTTTCGAGCGCCTGCTGAAGGCGGTATATGAGAACGGCTTCAATACGCCACGTGGCATCAGCCCCCGGCGGTTCTACCACGGCCACGCGCTGCCCATGCCGCGCCTGGTGTCCACCACGCTCATCGGGACGGAGGTGGTCACGCCCGACACGCAGTACACACACATGCTAATGCAGTGGGGGCAGTTCCTGGACCACGACCTGGACTCCACCGTGGTGGCCCTGAGCCAGGCCCGCTTCTCTGACGGGCAGCCCTGCAGCTCGGTGTGTGGCAGTGACCCACCCTGCTTCTCCGTCATGATCCCCCCCGACGACCCTCGTGCCCGAAGTGGAGCCCGCTGCATGTTCTTTGTGCGCTCCAGCCCCGTGTGTGGCAGCGGCATGACGTCCCTGCTCATGAACTCCGTGTATCCGCGGGAGCAGATCAACCAGCTTACCTCCTACATCGACGCGTCCAACGTGTATGGCAGCACGGACCATGAGGCCCGTGCCATCCGGGACCTGGCCAGCCACCGCGGCCTGTTGCGCCAGGGCATTGTGCAGAGGTCCGGGAAGCCGCTGCTACCCTTCGCCACAGGGCCACCCACTGAGTGCATGCGGGATGAAAACGAGAGCCCCATCCCCTGCTTCCTGGCCGGGGACCACCGTGCCAACGAGCAGCTGGGCCTGACCAGCATGCACACGGTCTGGTTCCGTGAACACAACCGCATCGCGGCTGAGCTGCTGGCCCTGAACCCGCACTGGGACGGGGACACCATCTACTATGAGACCCGCAAGATCGTGGGTGCCGAGGTCCAGCACATCACCTACCAGCACTGGCTGCCCAAAGTGCTGGGCGAGGTGGGCATGAAGATGCTGGGTGAGTACCGCAGCTATGACCCCAGCGTCAACGCCGGCATCGTCAACGCCTTCGCCACCGCTGCCTTCCGCTTCGGCCACACGCTGGTCAACCCCTTGCTCTACCGGCTGGACGAGACCTTTAAGCCCATCGCGCAGGGCCACATCCCCCTGCACAAGGCCTTCTTCTCGCCCTTTCGCATCGTGAACGAGGGCGGCATCGACCCGCTGCTGAGGGGCCTGTTCGGCGTGGCCGGGAAGATGCGCGTGCCCTCCCAGCTGCTGAACACGGAGCTCACCGAGCACCTCTTCTCCATGGCGCACACGGTGGCCCTCGACCTGGCCGCCATCAACATCCAGCGTGGCCGCGACCACGGCATTCCCCCCTACCACGACTACCGCGTCTACTGCAACCTCTCGGCCGCCCACACGTTCGAGGACCTGAAGAACGAGATCAAGAACCCCGACATCCGGGAGAAGCTGAAGAGGTGAGTGTGAGAACCAGGATGTCCTTCTTCCTATTACCTAGCTTTTATTTTGCTCTTTATTTATACTTTGGGTCCCTCATCTGAGGGAACCCACACAATATTGAAACCTGTGCGTCTGATTTATTTCACTCAACGTTAGGGTCTCCAGGTGCATCCGTTTTCCTACACCTGACTCGACTTTATCCTTCCTTATGGCAGAGTAGTACGCCATGGTGTGTGAACACATTTTCTTTATCATTCACCTCTTGGTGGACATATAGGCCACTTCTAGGACTTAGCTATTGCGAATTGTGCCCCTTCTGGCACCAGCTGAGGTTTTGGATTTGGGGGTAACCTTGGCTCCCCTGCCGCACACCCGGCAGGCCCCACATCTAGGGTCCCAGCCCCTTTTGTGAGGGGTGCTCCCTGGAGCACCAGGCTGCTGATGGCCCTGTCCCCGCCATGGAGCCTGGAAAGTGGGATATTTCCCGCCCGTGCAGACCCCTTTGCGGGGCAGAGGAGAAGGACAGTCAGAGCAGGAGCACCTGGCAGGTTCCTCTGAAATCTGGGGTGCCTCGGACCTGGATGGTTAGCCTCAGGCCACTGAGCTGAGGAGAAAAACAGCCCATGGACACTGCCCCACATGTGCGGAGCAGCAGAAACCCCGCCTGCACCACTCACGGCAGTATCGTGGGAGGAGGCACTGGGACTCTGAGAAGGAAACTTTTTAACTCTACTTGAGCGTTCAGTAGCAGCTGTACCAAGAAAGCAGCTTTACAAAGGGGAGCTCTTGAGAAATTCTACCACACTGGAGAAAAACGCTCTCTAGAAGTTGCCAGTTTTCTGTGAGAGCGTGTTTATTTTTAAAGAGTTGGGAGAGCTTGGTGACAGTGTTTGCACTTGAACACTGAATCCTTTTCTTAGGGTTTTTAGGTTGCTGCCCTGTCTTTGGTTAGCAGATATCTTCATTATGGCTACTCTATTTTCAATGCACGGTAGAATCCAATTTTATTCTTTTAAAGTATAGCATTTTAAAAGCTATTTGTTGTTTATTCATATACTTATGGAAAAAATAGGAAGGGTCTATGCTGTGATATGAGGTGTATTTATCCTGGAAAAACAGGCAAAAGTGTGCCTAAATTTTCTTCCTTACGAACTTTGGGGGGGAATTTTTCTAAATTTCTTAAAATAAATAAGTGAATGTATGTATACATTTTATACATAATAAAACATAGGAAAACAATTCTTTAAAATTGATGGATGCATCAAAGAAATACAGGCGAATTTTCTGTAAGTAAAACTCTATATTCCGTAAAATCCTGGAAAAATGAGTGCTTTCTCATATTTGTTGTATTTCTTCATCACATGCAGCTGTCGGGTGAGCTTAAGTCCGACTTCCTTTCCGCAGGCTGTACGGCTCCCCACTCAACATCGACCTGTTCCCAGCCCTCATGGTGGAGGACCTGGTGCCCGGCAGCCGGCTGGGGCCCACGCTCATGTGTCTGCTCAGCACGCAGTTCCGACGCCTGCGGGATGGGGACAGGTGAGCCCTTCCTGGGCAGGGGGACTGACCGACCCTACCCCTGGGACCTGAGAACCATGCCTTCCAGCCTGGGGCTTCCACTGCGGTGTCCAGCACCTAACGAGGGCATTTCTGTGAATAGCATCTCCTGCTAAGTGATCCGCACAGCTAAACCATTGCAGGACTTTAAAGGATTGCAGGTAGCAGGACTCATTTTCATTTGTAGTTTGTTATTAGTTTAAGGTCTGTTCCTGAGGAATTCTCCAGACAGCTCTGCTATGTCTGTTTTTAAAATGTTGGATTTATTTCACTTAACATTATGGTCTCAAAGTGCACCCATTTTCCTACAAATGATTCAACTTTATCCTTCTTTATGGCAGAGTAGTGCTCCATTGTGTGTAAATACCACATTTTCTTTATCCATTCATCTGTGGATGGACCTAGAGGCCGCTTCCAAGGATTAGCTGTTATGAGTTGTGCTGCTATAAACATGGGTGTGCATGGATCCCTCTAATACAATGTCTTTAACTCTTTGGGGAAGACACCTAGAAGGGGAATAGCTGGGTTGAATAGAATTTCGTGTTTTGAGGAATCTCCACACTGATTTCCATAGTAATTACACTAGTTTACATTCCCACCTACAATGTAGAAGGGTTCCTTTTTCCCCGAAGCCTCGCCACCATTTATTTGATTTCTTGACGATGGACATTCTTTCTGGAGTAAGATGAAATCTCAGTGTTTTAATTTGTATTTATTGGCCATTTGTACTTCTTCTGAGACGTGTCTGCCCATTTCAGTTGCCTGTTTTTTGATTGGGTCTTTTATTTGGGAGGGCTGACTTCCCTTTAAATTGGTGCTGATGGAAACGGGATTTCTGGAGAGTGGGAGGTGCTTCCCAGCCCTGTTCCTGCGGCCCGGGAGGCCCTGTCACCTCTGACCCCACTGTCTTCCGGGCACAGGCTGTGGTACGAGAACCCCGGGGTGTTCTCCCCCGCCCAGCTGACACAGGTCAAGCAGACCTCGCTGGCCCGGATCCTGTGCGACAACTCGGACAATATCACACACGTGCAGGCGGATGTGTTCAGGGTGGCCGAGTTCCCGCATGGCTATGGCAGCTGCAAGGACATCCCCAGGGTGGACCTCCGCATGTGGCAGGACTGCTGCGAAGGTGCGTGGCGGGAGGGGACCTTACCCACACCGGCTTTCTTGGGTGCATGCTCGGGATAGCCATCCAGAAGAGGGGTGAGCTCCATTGTGCTCGGCCTACACAGTCCTGCTCGCCAAGAAACGTGTGGTTGTGTGAACACTCAGGGTGATGCTGTCACATACACACACCAGTGGTATGAGCTGGACACTACACCGAGCCTCTAGATGCCATCAGGAGACACAGGAGATGCAAATGCCTGAGGCCGCTGCCCACAGAATGTGGCACTGCTTAACAGTAAACTTTGTTTTAAAGTAAAAGGAAAACGCTTTAAAATAATGATGGGCCAGGCCTAGTGGCGCATACCAATAATCTCAACACTCTGGGAGGCTGAGGCAGGAGGATCCCAAGGTCAAGCTTAGCCTGGGCAACTTAGCAAGACCCTGTCTCTAAATAAATAAATAAATAAATAAGGCCTGAGATGTAGCTCAGTGAAAAGGCCCTGAGTTCATTCCTCAGTACCACCTAAAGAAATAAACGAGATGAAAAGTGGGATACGATAAATACGTGAATCAGAAACATTGCCTTTCTCAGCATTACCAAGTATTATGCACTGCACACAATAATGCTGTATTTTAGGGCTCTTACCCAGTGGGTTTCCTTACATGGGCTTCATCACCGGCACATGATTTTGATGTCCCCGCAGCTTAGTAATAGGAAATTTCCAGCTCTTTTATAATCCTTAAGACCACCCATGTATTCATAAGCACAATAATAAGTAAAAGAGACAAAGCTTTTACCTGTATGTTCATATCCACAGGTAAGAGGGGGAAATAAACGTATCAAGGAAGCAGATCTAGGTTTCCTTTATTACAGTGTGCTCTGTGACAGGCAGAAAGAAATACCCGCCTTAGGGGGTCGGCGGTGCCTGTGGTGGGAGGGGTCCGGTGTTAGGTTTGGAGGCCCCAGAACAAGTTCAGCTGACCAGTTTCTGGCTCTCCTGCCCGAGCTGGCCCACAGGGACACCACATCTGCTTCTCAAGGCCACTGTACTCATGGCCTGGTTCCTACCCTGCATTCCCGAATCTCATGTTAACCACTGTTACAGTTCATGTCTAAATGTCCCTCCAAAGCCTCCTGTGGTCCCAGCTGGGGCTTTAGGGAGGTGATTGGATCACGGGGACATGATACTCATCAGAAGATTAGTCCTTTTTTCCTGATATTAATAGTGCAAGATGTTATTTAAATTAATAAGTTGGAGTCTGGGTTGAATATTCGAGCCTGTTTTTGACAATTCCTTAACAGTGTGTGTGTGATAGGGTTTTATGTCTGCCTCCCTGTCTGTCTTGTTACCACATTTTTAGGAACCTGCATCTCGTTTTCACAGGGGTTTTTTGTTTTTATTTTATATTCTCATGGTTTGTTCTCTTTGAATGCTTTTCCACAGGCATCCAGAGAATTTTGTTCTCTGTTGGCAGAAAATTGTCCTCTTGGAAATCGTGGGAAAAGCCAATTCTTGTTTTCAGATACAAAAGCTGCATTTTCTGGTAACTTTACCAGACTCCTCCAGCTCCTTTAGAAGGACTGGAGCCAGGTTTTCTGCTATTCTGCTCAGAAAACCCACTGTTTGGGGTCTGAGCCAGGCCCTGCACCCCCGCTCCTGGCGAACGAACCCCTCACTCTGAAGCAGTCGCCCACGAGGCCTCTTCAGGCCTTTGGCTCACGGTGGCCGGCAGGGCCCTCGGAAACAGAGCCTAAAGAACACTTTCTCCGTTTTTCTGGTTTTATTTCAGACCAAAAGCCATATCTGAAATATAGCAAAGAAAAAAAAAAAAGAATTAAAGCTTGACAAGCCCAGTGTTGGTTGCTGTTCACTATTAATTCAACTTTCAAAAAGGTGCACATGACACCCATTTGTGGCACCACGCCTGCCCTGTGGTTGTGGAGTGTGAGACCCCCATATCTCAGGACCTGAGGAGTGAGAAGCTGCGCCTGGGGGTGCACTCCGTCCCTCTTTTGTTGGTGGGGGGGGAGGTTGCTTTGTTTTTCTTTTGAGACAGGGTCTCGCTGCGTAGTTCAGGCTGGCCTTGAACTCACTATGTAGCCCAGGCTGCCCTTGAACTTGCAGTGATCTTCCTGCCTCAGCCTCCTGAGTACTGGGATGACAGGCATGCTCCACCACGCTCGGTGATGTCTGCCTCTTTTGACCAGAGTAAAAATTGTACCCTCCTTGTGGGGATTGGTGAGTCTGAGGGAAGAACACACTCATGTGTGCATACTCACACGTGGGCACGTAGATACAGCCACACATGCACATGTAGAGGCACACACATCTGCACACACAGGCAGACATGCACAAACGTGCGCTCAACCGATACACACTCAGAATTTTTCTTTTGGTATCTGGGATCAAACTCGGGTCCTTACGCTTCTGCGCCAGGCGGAAGAATACACTCAGAATTTTTGACATCATTGCAGGAATTATTGAAATAATACAAAGAACTCCTGAACTTCACCTAGCTGCACCCATTACTAGCATTTTGCCCTATATATTACTGTCTTCAGATGTCCAAGTGTATGTATGTATGTGTATTGTATGTATTTGTGCATAAATTAATAAATTACATGTTGTGAGTTAGCCCAGTAAGCTGTAGATACCACCCCACTTTGCTCCTCAATAAGTTCAGTCAAAATTGGGGAATTTAGAGCCAGGCGTGGTGGCACCCACTTGGCATCCCAGTAGGTGGGAGCCTGAGGCGGGAGGATTGCTGCAAGTTCGAGGGCAGCCGGGGCTACAAAGTGAGTTGAAGGCCAACCTGAACCGAATAGTGAGATCCCGTCTCCAAAGGGGGTGGGGGCTAGCATGAATGAACTACAGTACTGTTACCTGACTTCCAGACCTGACTCACATTTGACCATTTGTTCTAGGAATGCTGGCTTAGTTTATGTCCCACCGCCAGCTTCCGTTCAGGGTTGTGATTCATGTCTCCTGCATATCCTGTGGCCTCTCAGCCTGCCTCTGCCTTGCTCCTTTTTATAGGGTGTCCCTCGAAGTGGGCTGTCTGATGTCCTCCTCCTGGTCAGCCTACACGTGGACCTGGGTGCCAGGCCGGCCAGGCTGGGTTCTTCCAGGGCATGGGATCAGGGGGCACATGTTACCCGAGTTAGGAGAGGGATGCTTTCCTCCCTTCCAGTAGTCTTCAACCCCACCCTGCAAGGGCCCTGGACGAAGGCGCATCCCACCTATGGGACGGAGCCCCTCAGCGGGACGCTCCCTGGAAGGGGCTGCGAGTGCAGTGTCCTCCCATTACGCAGATCCTTAGGCCAGCTCCTGGGCCCTGTGCATTTCCAGTGAGCACATCCGCTTTGGTAAGTGCTTCCGCCTGGGGACCAGGTAGCCTGGCACTATGCAAGCTGGGGCCGACCAGTATGGCCCAACCACATGCCTTGTACAACAGAGGGCCAGGAGGGCACTGTTGGGAAGGATGGAAGCCCTGGGTGCCTCTACCTGGCCTGGACCCTGTGGTGCTGTGATCAGTGGAGACCTGGGCCAACTCTGAGACTGCAGGGACCCGGGAGGAGGCTCCAGTCAGGACTGGGGCTGCTGGGAGGAGACGCAGCGGGATGCTTTGCGTCCCTGGAGCTGTGTGAGCAATGGCACCCTGCTTCTGAGAGGGCGGGTGGGTGGGGTGTAGAGGAGTAGATCCAGCCCCGGGCTCGGCTCCAGCTCAAGGATGCGCTGCTGAAATGAATCACAGAAGTGGTTCACGGGGTTGTAACAATGCTGGGGTGATGTATGTGGGGCCCGGGTGAGAGCGCTGAGGCTCTTCCCTTCACCTGCAGCCTAGACAGGGGCCGCGCCGCAGGAGGAGGTGTTGGGGACCCCCAGGCCCACCTTTTCCCCTGTGTGCACCCTGTAGGCCTGCTGCAGGTAGGCGTGGGCTGAGTACAGGGTGTGAGCAGCTCTGATGCCAAAGCAGACCAATTTGTGGCTCCACACGGCCACTCTGGTCACAGGCTGACCTGCACTGTCCCCGTGGGTTTAGTAAATGCAACATGAGGATTGTTACTGTTCGACCAGATGTGCTCACTTTCCCCGAAGTTGGAGCCACCATCCACTCACAGACCCTCTCCACGTCCTCTTTAGACTGCAGGACCCGGGGGCAGTTCAATGCATTTTCCTACCACTTCCGAGGCAGACGGTCCCTGGAATTCAGCTACCAGGAGGACCAGCCGGCCAGGAGAACCAGGCCTCAGAGGGGACTGAGGTTCGTGTGTCTAGGAGGGGGAGCAGGGCTGGGGGGTGCTGTCCACTCTGTTCTTTGCTCGGACAGTTTGGGTACTGCAGGGACATCCTGGAGTGGGTGTTAGGGTGCGGAAGAGTCTTGCAGCCTGTGCCCAGCTGGGCCGTGCTGGCTGCAGCTCCTGAGTGCCGGGCATAGGAGGAAGGACACTCCAGAAGCCTGCAGAGGTGACATTTCTCTGCCTCTCCTGCTTTCCCCCTTAGTGTCGGAAAACACAGCAAACACAAGGGCAACACCTCGGCGGCACTCTTTGAGCACTCAGAAGGCCTGGCCACAAACGACTTCAAAGAATTTGTCCTGGAAATGCAGAAGACCATCACAGAGCTCAGAAAGCAGGTAACACCACCTGTGCCACGTCCTGCTCCTTACCCTGCAGATCTTCCCCATGGCTCACCTCTTTCCTGTCCAGGAAGTGTGGTGTGTCCAGCCTGCCCAGTGCCCTCTCAGGCATCCTCTCCTCGGCTTTGCCCTTCTCCGTTGCTCACCTCTGCCAGGTCTGTGCGACTGAGCTCTCCGGGTTTCCCAGCTGGCCAGGGACTTGGCAGTAGGCATTTAGTGTTGCAGGCTCAAATTCACAAAAAGCAGGTGTGGAATGATGTGGGAAATGACAGACTCTACTTCCTGTTCCCAGACCACTTTTCAGGAGCAGCTTTGGAGTGGCTGTCATTGGCAAGTGGTGCCCATGCACGGCTCTCCTCCCTCCCAGCCCCCAGGAACTGGCTTCTGCCTCTTCCTAGGTCATTTTCCTAACCGTGTGGAGTTGAGATATCAGGCTAGAGGAGCACGTGCACTCACCAGGTGGTGGTGCCTTCCCTGGTGCTTGGGATTTGTGGGTGCAGCTCTGTTCCTGCTCCTGAGCTCCTCACTTTGAGAGAAACTGGTGTATTCACCACTTTCCTGTTGCTGGGACAAAAATACTCCACACCCACAACTTACAGAACAGGTTTAATTTGGCTCACAGTTTCAAAGGGTTCAGTCCATGGTCAGCTGGTTCCAAGACAGAAGAACATGGTGAAAGGACCTGGAGGAGGAAAGCTGCTCAAACCATGGTGTCCAGGAAGCAGGGAGAGCAGGGAGGAGCCAGGGACAAGAAGGCACCTTCCAGGTCACACCCCAGTGACCTCCAACCAGGCCCCACCTCCTACAGCACACTCAGCCCTGAACTCACCCATGGAAGAATCCACTGATGAGCACAGCTCCCCATAGTCCATCACCTTCCACCTTCATCCATGAGACTTTGGGGGACATTTTAGATCTAAACCATAACAAGAGATCATCTGCCAGTATGGCCCTGACGTCCCTGGTCTCAGGGGTGGCTTCTGCCCCTTCTGTGCCCCTAGCTCCTCCATCTTGCAGATGCAGGTGCCAGGCCACAGATGCAGAGACCAACCCTTGTAGACGTCAAGGTGGTGACAGACGGAGGTGTCCTGGGGACCTGACAGGGGCTGCAAGCCCCAAGGAAGTCAAAGTGGGCCAGGTGGACCGGTGCCTCTCAAAGGTCCTACTTACAGCACAAAGGAGCAGCACTGCCCTGGGCAGTGGTGCAGGGAGCTCGAAATACAGAGCATCTTTTTACAGGCAGCCATGGCTCAGCTTGGAAGCATCCAGACTTGGTCCCCTCTCTGGCATCTGGGCATGACCACCCATCCCCGAGGACCACTGAGGCATGCACGGGCCAGCTTTGTCCATGCTTGTCTGGGCTTTGGGTTCAAGCAGGGTTGGCCACAGATGCCTGGGGCCTGGCAGGATGGACAGGTCTGGCCGCCACTGGCTGCTGAGGACACAGGAACACTCCCTCTTGTCTTCATGGGTTTGATGACAAGTTTTTAAGATTTTAGTGACTTAAATATCAATCATTCTAATGAATGATTTGTACAGAAGAGTTGCTTTCATTTAGGAGCCAAGTGAATCTGAGATGTTTCAAAAGGTGAATAGTTGTTCAACTAATTAAATCTTAGACAGCTGCTCTTCAAGGGTAGAATACCTTAAAATACAGAGAGGAGGGGATTTCTTGGTGGGGTACCAGGGATTAAACCCAGGAGCTTTGCGCTAAGCTATAACCCCAGCCTGCCCCCCTTTTTTTTGAGACACGATCTTGCCAAGTTGTCCAGGCTAGGCTTGAATTTAGGATTCTCCTGCCTCAGCCTCTCAGAGTGCTGGGATTATAGGCATGTACCACACACCTGGCAGAGGTGATTTTGACAGTGGGGCAGCATGAGTTTGCACACCTGAGGGCCCATGCTTCTGCACATAATGGGCCTGCACGTCTGCATGGCAGCTGTTGCAGGAATGGTGTGGATGCAGCGGCTTTGTCATTCACCTTGTATGTGGCTGCTGTCACCTATTACCTAAGCGGACAGCTGACCCACTGCTGCACACAGCTCACGAGAAAGCTCATTCCAAGAATTGGGATGCCCACTCCAGATCACCATAACCGTTCCTTTAAGCTCAGTTGCAGCCCACAGAAAACCCAAAGTAAGAACAGATCCCAAGAGGCGCAAGCTGTCTTTGCTCAGGGGGTCCAGGCTGCTGGTCCTCTGCAGAGGTGGGACCCCAGCTGCATCTTATTCTGGTGGGTGACCCAAGGGCCTCCAGCTGTGTCACCCCGTCTGCACCCCCAGCAGTGCGCAGGAAGTTGACTACCAAGGATCCTCACGTCAGGAATCCCCAACCCTTTCAGGAAACTGGAAGTGAGTGGCGGGCAGGTGGGCAAAGCCTCTGTATTTCCAGCCATACTGGGTCACTGGCATCCCAGGCTGAGCGCCACCTCTATCAGATGGGTGGGCATTAGACTTCACAGGAGTGTGAGCCCTACTGGGAACTGCGCATGCAGGGATCGAGGAATTAATACAGTAACAGTGGAAACGAAGTGCATTGTGTGATAATACTACAAACAGTACAGAGTGTGAAAATACTGGAAATAAAGTGCACAACAAATGTAATGTACTTGAATCATCTCGAAACACCTTCCACCCCCACCTGTCCCTAGAAAAATTATCTTCCACAAAACCAGTCCCTGATGCCAGTCAGCTGGGGACCTCGGCCCCAGGGGACCCCTGCCTCTCCTGTCACATCCCGTGAGCCACACAGTCATACTGTTGTGCCTCACTTCCAGAGAAAATCAGAGCTCTGTTGCTGGGAACGTGCCTGGACCTGACAGTTATGGTCATTCGCTCTTCGGAAAACCTAAGTGCAGGATGTTCTTTAGATTGATGACAGGTTTGTGGAGTCCAGGCGCCTTCTGTCTTTGCATAACCACTCTGCAGACCCGGTGGCCTCCTCTGTCAGGCAGCATGGTGTCAGGCATCCGATTGTGATGCTTTCCGACCCCCTCACCTGTCTCACCGGCGTTTGAGATTCCACGAGGGGTCTTGGGTATCTGCAGGCATCATCTAAAGGGAGACGCACCCTGTATGAGTCCCGTGCTGTGGCTCTGCCGTGACCAGGGCGGCTCTGTGCCTCTGCAGATAAACAAGCTTGAGTCCCGGCTCAGCGCCTCGGAGTGCGTGGACATGGACGGCGAGTCGCACACCAACAACACAAAGTGGAAAACGGATGCCTGCACCACATGCGAGTGCAAAGTGAGTACGGGGCCTGTATGGCTCCCCACATCCCCCTGGGGCAGGGTGGCCCGGGGATCAGGGGCCTCCAGGAACCCACCGATCCCTACTAGGTGCACTGCAGAGAAGGTGCTGGTTGGCCCAGACCCACGGCATCTGTCCCACCTCAGGAAGGTTCCCACCTCAGGAAGGTTCCCACCTCGGAGCCTGTGCACAACAGCCCAGGCTCCTCTGGCACAGGCCACACAGCCCATCCAGTTCTGCCCAGGGTGCATGGCTCACCTGGGCAGAAGGGAGACAGTGGGCAGGTGGGCGTGCCAGGTCTGAGTAGGGAGCAGAACCCTGGCTGGCAGGGCAGGGGTGATGAGGGCCTGTCTGGGACCTGTGGATGCCAAGGATAGGTTTGTCTCTCTGTCAGGGATATGAGGGTGGCATCCAGCGTCCCTGGGCTGGTCTCCCTTGGGAAGGACAGACTGGGTCCCCTTACCCTTCTCTCTGTCCCCCACCTTCCCAGTGGGGTCACAGCCTGTGGCATGGGTTCCCATCAAGGTGATGGACAGAAAGTGAGGAGCACGAGTCCCTGGAAGAAGGGGCTGTCGGCCTTAGCTAGTGCCTGTGTGCAGCCCAGAAGCCCCCAGAATCGCCGCTCTGGTGCAGCTGCAGGAGAGGCGAGCCTGTCGTTCTTGGGCACAGGCCTGGGGTTCACCATGAAAAGCAGGGCCACGGCCAGGGCTGGCTCAGAGCTGACAGCCAGGCACGTCTTCCGCCCCTCCAGGACGGGCAGGTCACCTGCTTTGTGGAAACCTGCCTGCCAGCCTCCTGCCCAGCGCCCATGAAAGCCGAAGGCACATGCTGTCCAGTCTGCCCAAGGGAAACCCCGGAGGAGAAGCCCTAGGCACTGGTGAAGCCCCTCGGGTCATCTTCATGTCTTCGGGAGATGGCATGGCCGACAGCAAGGACCAAAGGCTACACCAGGACTGAGACCCGCCAGGACCTCCAGCCAGGTCTCAGGGTACAGTACAGGCTGCTCAGGCCCGTGTCCATGCCAAGGAAACAGAGCAGACAGGAAGGGGGCAGACACGTCCTCACTACGTGTCAGACTTCTCAGGTTTTTATTTAATTCTTTCAACATGAAAATTGGTGCTACCATTCAATTGCACAGTTCTATCTTTAGGCTCCTAAATTGACTCAAGCTCCTGAGAATCCCTTTTCATTGGAGCAGGGTCCCTCTGCATGAGCCTTGTGCCTGTGTCTGGGGCCAGGAGGTCAGGCAGGCGGCACCCATCCTGTGAAAGGAGTCCTGGCAACATCTGGGTGACATCACAGGCTACACTGAAAAAGAAAATCCACTTTTGGCAAAAGGAACAGGATCTTTGAAGAGAGCGTTTTACTGGGACACTCGGGTCCCTGCTCCTCCTCCCTGTCTGCCCTCTTCCCACTGTGGGGTCTCTCACATTTCTCAGCTCATCACCATTTAACAGAGCCGTTGTTCCTCCCCCGACGCCAGTCCTGCTCCTTGCACACGTGACTGTCACATTATTAAGCCACATTTAGAAATGGGCTTGTTTCCACCCAGCGTGCCCCCGGCCAGCCTGCCTGTGACCCGGACATGGAGCCTCGTTCCGTGTCACGTGTGGCAACTTCCAGTGACCACGTGCTTGGCAGGCAGTCTGCAGCCTGGATGTCCATCCATCCCCGACCGTGGCACGCACGCGCAAGACCCACCCTCCTGATCTTCCCCAGGTGACAACGCAGGGGGAGCTCGACAGTGAGGAACTCTGTAACTTCACATTGTGTGAACCCTTTTTAAAAAATCAATCCCTATACCTCATGTGTACTTTTCAAAGGCATCATGTTTTTTGAAAATTTACCCATTTTTTTTCAGGTGTGGACTATGGCAGAAAAATCATTTCCACTCTGCAAAAGTTGTTTGAGAATTTAGTGAAAACCAACTATCATACCTCATGGTCTGTCTTTTTAATTGACCAAAACCTTCCATTTTGTCCTGAAAACAAGGCAATCTGTGTTCTGAGGGACATTCCCCCCGAACATGCAAGTTTTGATCAACACTCATTTATTTGCCCATGAGCCCTGTGTGCCAGGCACTATGAGTACCCCAGATGCCAGCACAGGGACCATCTGCCCAGGAGATAAAGACCCTGAAGGCACAAGTGTCATAGTGAGACATTACCCGTTGGGAACAGCAGCTGGCACATACGGGCACTTGAGAGTGTGGTGTGATTTGGGTGTGATGTCCATGCTCTGATGAGCTCCCTTCCCACAGAAAGGGACATCAGAAGCTGAGTGTGCAAGCCACTGAGAGTGAGCAGCCTACAGTGGCTTCCTCGAGGGTGTGTATCTTGAGTTCTTATCTGCACATTGCTAAGTGGTAAATAAAACCTGCTTGGTGTTTCCTGGGCCGGGCACTTCTTTTGAAATATTAAATCAAACTTGGCGATCCAAATCTTGGGAGAGATTTCTGTAAAGTAGGCAACATATGAGTCTGTCAAAATGGGATGGTATGAAAGTTGCTCAAGTGTAAGAGTGACAGCAGAGTCTGTTCTGGGGTGCTTTGCTGTCTCGTGTGTGCCTGGGGGCGCCTGAGGCCTCTCGATTTTGACAGCACGCACACTGGTAGAGCAGCCAGTGGGCAGGTAGGTGTCTGGGGTTCTCAGTCTCTAAACAAAAGAGGGGAAGCTGACTGTGATTTACATCAAATTCTGTAATTCAACCCAAAATGCCCGAGAGTCACCACTTTGATGATGTTGTATCCTCATACCAAGACAGGGGCAGTGCCTGGTCATGAACTCTTCTTAGCAGCCACTGTGAGGGGATTGCTGTAACAGGAAGCAAAGTGTACATATTTATTTACTTTTCTAACCATTGCTGACAGCCAAGTGCCTTTTTTTATGTTCATTGTATTCAGTACTTTACCAAAGAGACATTTGCACTATGTAACGATGCCTTTCGGTTTAAATAAAAGGGCCACCTTGTCAAGTGGAGAATGTTCTCTTTTTCTCTCTCTGGAAATGATAAATAAGGCTGTAGCTTGTTTGCCAGGCAACCTCAAAGGCTGACCAGGAGCAGAAGTAGAGCCTAGACAGAAGCCCAGAGTTGCACTGGTCAGTGTTCTACAGAAAAAATGTGAGAGGGGATTAGGTGAAATGCACCATCACTTTGGAGGAAGAGAGGGTGCTTTCATTTAGCTGGACGATGACTTTTATAGATCCTGGGCAGGATCTGCAAAATAGTTAGGAGAAGTCTTCTGCATTTTCCCCGGTGTGGACAAAGACACTCGTTTGTCGGAGAGGAAGTCTGTGGTGGGGGTGACCCTGGAGGGCTGGTGCGGGGTTGGCTTCTTCCTCAAAGCAGGAGCACACACAGGTGACTACAGGACACATCTGTGCAGCTCTGCAGCACACAGCGGTGACAACTTTTCGTCCCCTGAGCTTCAGTCTGGAAGGGGGAGAGGACACTGATTCGAGAAAAACTGGGAAAGATTTGAGGGTGTTGACGGGATTTGACAATATTGTCACAGGGTCTGGGGGGAAAATCACACTGCTTACATAATTATCATAAGAAAGATGACCCGTGAGGGAAAACTTAAGTATCAAGTTTTTAAATTGCCAAATCGCTTCAAAATTGTGGCGAGAAACTAACTCATGGTTCATTTAAAGACTCCAGTGGCTCCTTCTCCCAAAGTGACAGATGTGAGGTAGAAATTTCTGGGTGATATGGATAGGTTTCCATTCCACTCAGCCTTGAATTTTTTGAGATTGTTGTGAAACTACCAAGAAGAAAACAGCAGTGCGGACAGAACGGGCCAGTCCAACACTAGCCAGACCCCTGTGCTGTCCATCCCTCCCCAAGACTGCCGTTTCCGAGTTCTCTTCAGCACCCAGAGGACTGTCACCAGAACACCAAGCAGTCCGCACTCTTGAGCTCTCAGGTATCAAGCTGATGCCTTTGTACTGGAAACCTTCTCTTGCCAGAGCTGCTTTCATTTAGGATTACGGGTAACAAATATTCTCAAAGCCTGGTGAGGACTGGTTTTATATCTGTGGGATTCATTAAAAATCACTTCCTCTCCATCTGCTATTACAGTTTGTCTGTTTTTCTTTGCCCAAAGAATTAGAAATCCAGAGGAAGGAAGCCAAGGTTGAAAATCCCGGCCCCTTTTCCATTGTGTTCCTACTGCATCCTAAAAGTTTCCCTAACTTAACAAAGAGATCTCAAAGTGAATTATTTTGCCATTATAATTCTGAATCTCAGCCTGTCGCTCTCTGCCTGGAAACCATCTCAGAAACAGCTTCATTGTGGCTGGTTTGGGGTTAATGAGGGAGAAACTATTTCCTCCCCTTTTATCCTTTGTAATAGCTGTTCAAACATTAACCGTGAAGTGGTGTGGCTTTCCTACTTAGAGAGGTTTAGGGAAGTAAAGAACAGAAATCTGATTTTCATTCTACTTTATTTCCTTTTCTGACATTAAGCCTAATCTTAAGTATCTCGGAAAATCATCTTTTCCATGTGTTTCACCAAAACCAAATCTCTCTCTAATGATTATTCACCCACAGTTAAAAGCCCTAAAATAAATAACCCCATGCCATCATGGTTCCGTGATGTCTAATCATCTACATCCTTCCCGGCATGCAGACTAATTTTCTTGTTTGGTCTTCACTGAGCACAAGGAGCTACCAAGGAGCACAGCTTACAGCTGTTTTGGAGGGGGTTTCTGGACAGCACTCGTGTTTATGTTCTTAAAAAATGACACACCAGGAATTATCTCAGAGGAGGACCAGCAGTCTTCATTTCTTATAGTTGTGACTCAGATCCCCAGGGGCGAGGGGCAGAGTGCTGGATTTTTACAGAGGTCCACGGGAGCTGGTGGGGGCACTCTCTCCTCTACCACCTCTACAAATGCTGGACCCAAGATTCAAACCCATTCCCCTGACCCCAAAATCAGCCTTGCATTGGTTCCACCAAACTGAAAGAAAGTGAATGTCCACATTGAATTTTTTTTTTTTTTTTGGTACTGGGGATCAAACTGGGGTCCTTGTGCTTGCACAGCAGGCGGCGAAACCACTGAGCTAAATCTCCGGCCCCACATTGAATTTAAATTTGATTTTTTTGCCTGCTCTGCCCTGAGTATTGATAGGACTTCCCCGGCTCCTTGGTCCTTCCTTGGGTGCAGGAGACAAAATACTTCAGTCTCAGGAATCTGAATGCCAAGGGTGCAGCTTTACTTTCGCTGAGCTGCCGTCCTGACTTGACCTTGCTATGTCCTCCTATTTTTTTGAGAGTTCATCATACAGATAACATGAGGTGTCCACATCCGTGTTTCCACACAGATCCAGATGTGGGCTGTAGTTCTGCTTCCGGTCACTTCAGTAGAGGTCTGGCTCAGGAACCCCACCACCCCGTATCTCACAGTTGCTGGCTGTGTCTTCATGCAGGCAGGAAGAGGAGACGCCGGAACTCTGGGCTTCCTTCACAGGCTTGATTAAAGACAATAAAGTTATAACAAGAAATGACCCCATCTGACTGGAACATCTGGAGATTAGAGGCCGAAATCTGACAGCATGGGTCTCCAGAGGCCAAGAGTATGTGTAAGACGCGGTGCACCTGGATCCAGAGTGCTCATTGCAGCCCACCTGGTCCTGGGCCCCACATACCACATCCTGTGGTGCTGAATTCCCATGGGCCTCAAGACACACCTTCCCCACCATCGTTAGCCTGCCCTCCTGGAGATCCTCCAGGATCTCCTCCTGTCACTGGAGATCTCCCTCCGTCTCCCCTGTGGCTCACCACCACAGCACAGGTGACCGATTGGTCTCCAGAACACATCCAGAGTGAGCTCTGCACTCGGCTTGGTTCTCACCAAGAGTCACCATCACCCTCCCCAGTGCAGCTCTTGTCTCAAAGAAAAGCACATACTCATCCTGTCTTCACCACCGTGGATTCTGAGCTTTATTCCATCCTTGTTACTGATTCTGCACCAACTCGGTGCCAATAACCCTGTTACCTTTGAAGCTGAAAGCCTTTATTTGTGGACTGATATAACGCAGTTCTTTTGCTTTTTCCAAATAACAGTAACATGAACACATAGGATTTGGACCAGCTGAGTCTCTGTCCATTGTTCCTGATGCTCCAGTGTAACCCACTGGAGCCTGGACTGCTTCATCTGTAAAGTCATCTAGCTATGTAAGATGCTTTTTGATTAAACAAGGCCATGCCAGTGGGGACGAGAAGTGCAGGAGTGGGAGTTGGCTGTGGATGAGCCGCACTCTCTGCATCCCATCCAGGCTGTGGAGACAGGCACTTGTGATAGCGATGGAATGGGCCATGCTCTCAGGGCCGACAGTGGGTCACACAGTGCTGCCATCTGCAGGGGGATTGGGGAACTCACTCTTCTAGATAAAGCCCCTGGAATTCTTGTTGGCTGTACTCTGCAGATAAGTATGTCCTTGTCCCCATGTAGAAGGGGCTGAAGCATGGTCAGGGCTTTGTTCTCCCTGCTAAAGCAGGCAGCATGGTGACCTCAGTCTGTGGCTGGGACCATGGGTGCCCAAGTAAGAAATGGTTATTCCTCTCCCAACTCTTATTTATTGTTCATCCAGCGAAATGTGGGCCAGCCACTACTGTGGGCTCTGGGCGAGTATGAACGGCTGTGGGCCTACAGTGGATAAAGACTGCAGGATGTAGACTGGTATAGGCTGCATATGGGCTCCATATAGGCTAGATATGGAGTGGGTATGGATGATATACAGAACACAGGCTGGATGTAGACTACCCAGAGACAGGTAAGATTAAATGCACAGTATGGGTTAGAGAGGATAGATGTGGGCTACAGACAGAATACGTATAGATAGGATATAAACTAGACTGGAGATAGGCATAGATTGGATATGGGCTATGGGTTAGATACAGAGGAGATGGGGCCGGGGATTTAGCTCAGTGGTTCCACCACCTGCCTCACAAGCAAAAGGACCCGAGTTCGATCCCCGGTAACAAAAAAAACAAAAACAAAAAAATAGATACAGAGTAGAAGTAGACTATGTACAAAATATATGTAGACTGAATATGGACTGTAGACTGGGTATAGATGGGTATAGATTGAATATAGACTAGAAGTAGACTATGTACAAAATATATGTAGACTGAATATGGACTGTAGACTGGGTATAGATGGGTATAGATTGAATATAGACTAGAAGTAGACTATATAGAATACAGAATACGTATAAACGTAGATCAAGGATATAGACTATATATTGGATATAGATAGGTATAGATGGGATACAGACTATGGGTTCAGATGTAGGGCAGATGTAGATGGATTATACCCTATAAATAGCAAGGCTGGAAGCCACTCTTTCAGGAGCTGGATGGAGAGAAGACAAGCAGGAAGGGTGGTTCTCGGGATCTCCATGGTTGAGGATGTGCAGGACCATGCAGGGGCCTTCCTGGGAGCCAGGAGAACTGCCTAACAGTCCGTACAGCTGGGGCAGGGTTGGGGCAGCTGTCCTGGTGGGATGGAGGCATGGTGTGGCAGGAGAGGAATCCGTTTCCAGGGGAGAGGCCACTTAGCAAGCCCACTTGTCTCAAGAGCTTGACTGCTCAGTGCTCCCAGAAGCCCTTGGGCTCTGAAACAGGAGTATTCTGCATGGTGGCAGTCCCCACACCAAGGAAGGCCCTGGCCCCCTCCAACTGCAGGGTGGCAGGAAGGCTCCCCCGTTGGGCCCCTGCCACCAGGCTGGTGGAGGGTCTGAGCAGAGTGCTGGGTCAAGGACTGGGCACTGCACAGTGGGATCTGGACCCCAGGAGGACAGGGACCAGGCTCCTCAACAGAGGGGAAGGCACAGGGCAGCGAGGCTTCGGGTCAGGAAGGCACAACACCAGATGCTCACAGGATGCCAGGCTGAAAGGGAAGAGGCCTTGTCCTCCTGCAGACACATGGGCTGAGAAATTCCTGGCACTGGGACACTGCAACCTACTCTTCTCTGCCAACCCCTCAGGCCTGGGCAGAACTAGGGACTGTTAGACTCAGAGCCCCCCAGTTGTTATTTTGGGTCTGAGGAGGTTTCCCAAGCTGTGAGGTTAAGGAGCCCCACCCACCCTCCCCAGAGAATGTTGGCTGGTTTGCTGACTCCTGACACAGAGAAAGAATTCAGGACACATTAATTAATAAGAGGCATAAGGGGATTTACTAGACAGAAATTTAAAAGTACATACTCAAAGAAATAGAGTGCCAGCCCTCAAGAGAGAGAGGCGCTTATTTCCTGCTTCACTTGAGAAGGTGCTCAGTCGTTTCCATTTTTAAAGATAGGTAAATGTTGGGCTGGGGATTTAGCTCAGTGGTTCAGGCGCCTGCCTGGAAAGCTCAAGGTCCCGAGTTGGATCCCCAGTGCCAAAAAAAAAAAAAATAGGTAAATGTAAGCATTCTTTGGATTCTCTCAGCCCGTTCCTTTATCTTGCAATCAGGTTCCTGCCTTCACTTTCTCAGGGAAGCCGATTTATGGATGGACGTTCAGTGTTCCAGAGGAGTTTGGGAGGGATGGGTCTGGAAGGAAAGGACCCTAAATTTAACCAAGGGAAACTGCTATGGATCACCTTGGGTGACTTCAACAGGGTCTCAGAAGTTGTAGTCGTCTTAAAAGCACAATTTTTAATTATGATTTCCTGGTCTCCTTTCCACCTATCTTTCATTTCTTCTTTCCTATCTCAATTTCACGAACAAAAACATGAAGCTTAAATGAGTTCAGGGCCAGCCTGAACTATATAGTGAGACTCTACCTCAAAAAACAAAACAAAACAAAAAAAAACCCAGAAGGCTGGGCAAGGTAGTACCTGCCTGGAATAACAGCACTCTGGGAGCCTGAGGCAGAAGGCTTGCTTACAAGTTTGAGCCCTGTCTGAGAAACTTAAAGAGACCCTGCCTCAAAATGAAAAAAGAAGAGGGCTGGAGGGTATAGCTCAGTTTGAAGGCCCTGGGTTCAATCCCCAGTACTAAAAAAGTAAGTAGAAAGAAAAGAAACAAAAAGTCATGAAGGAAATCACATTTTCTAAAATGTACAGTTACTCCCCAAGACACAGGCAGAATTCCTCGGCAGATTGTGTGTGAAGCAGGCCCTTGCAGAGTAAGTCCTCTCAAGCTGCCATGGGGCTCTGTGAGCCACAGATTCTGCCTCTCGGTTCCAGGAACTCAGAACCAAAGCATGGCCCAGGATTTCCTCATTCATGTGGGCCCCTTGGTTCACACCCATGAAGAATCGTCTTTTTCTCTGTCCTCTCTCTATCTGCAAGACTCTCGCTTTTCATTCACACAGGCTCAGAGTCAGGAAATTTCAGGCCTGCTGCTGCTGGGCTCTGTCTCAGCTCTGCCCCAAATTGTCCTAGCCTCTCTGGTGTCTGTGTCCCCGCCTGTGAGATGAGCATGCTAGAAATGGCATCTCCTTCCAGGATGAGGAGCCCTGGGTGCATAATGCAGGATGTGGGAGCTCTTTTTTTTTTTTTTTTGGTACTGGGGATCAAACTCTGGTCCTTGCACTTGCGCAGCAGGTGGCAAAAACACTGAGCTAAATCCCCGGCCCTATGAGGGCTCTTTGATAACTAAAGTACTCTACACAGTTATATCTTATTATTTAAATTGTAGTTGTGCAAATGAGCCAGAGAAAAATAACATATTCCATACAGGGGAACAATGATCTGCACTGTGGTGATTTCCCATTGCTAATAAAAGAGCTAAAACACTTTTCAGCAGAACTCCTCCCCAGTAGTGCTCCTGCCCAGTGTGGACTGAGCTGTCAAAAGAAAGTGTTGTAACGCTCACCAAAAACTACACGGCATTAGGACAAATCTTTGATGTAAGACTGTTGGGGACCAGGCTATGTGGGGAATTATTGGAGGCCAGATTGTGTGACTTATACCCCACAGTCTGGAGCCAATGTAACCTGCCTTGGGGAGCAGAAAAGTACTTGGAAGGCTTTGTGCTTTCTGGCCATTGGGGGGTACTCATAATCACAGTACTCCTGTGGCAAGATAAGATCTGCTGAGGAAAATGTAAAAAATGCTAGTTCCTTATTAACTGGGGCAGGCACCTGGATATAGGGAAGAACCTGCTCCCTTTCACACAATCCCCTTGTAAAATTTTAACCTGTTCCCTATTTTTCAAAATATCTTTTCAACCATTATTGTTCCATGAATAACGCACAATCACTTCCCCCTATACTTCTTGCCTGCTAATAAAAGTTGGTCAACCATGGAGATTATCAAACCTGTCCACTAGAGGCAGGTTTCTCCCAGTCCCCTTGGATCTTGAATATTGTCTCTGTTTCTTTTTATTCCCCATTGTTCCCCCTCACAGGCATCCAAGAGTCTGACCAGCCCCTGGCGTAAGACCATTCATTCTTCCCAGTGACCCCGACCCATCTTCTCTAAAAGATAATGGATGCAGATATGATTAGAAAAGCTAAAGGGCCTTCTGTGAGGCCAGATAAAATAGCCTTCCCAAGTTACAACTTTATATATAGAACTTTAGACACAATCACTGCAAGTGCTCCCTGGAGATCACAAGGGCTGGATAATACAGGAAAAAAACATTCTTGAGATAACCACATTTGTTGTTCAGACTCCTTCCTTCCCAAATCCTCAAACCCTTATGAAAACACCAGTCTCTCATCCTGACAGGTGATCCCTGTCCCTCTTCACAGTGGACTCTGATCTGAATAAACTCTTTGCTTTTTAGTCTAACCTCTGTAAATTCTTTTACTGCCCACATCAGCAGCCCTCCCCACACCGTCTCCCATAGCAGAAGTCACTGGATTTCTCAAGGGCCCCATGGAGAATTCCTCATCTTTGGGGACAAGAGTCAGTGCACACAGTGTAACAGCTGCTCTGTACCTCAGCACAGACTCTGTCCTGGTACAGATTCTTAATTTGCTGACAGAGACCTTGGACAGAAGGAAAGCTGTTGTCACCACCATGTGTAGACAATTTGAACAAGTTAGACAACTCTGATTCAGATCTGGTTGCGAATTTCTTTTCCTTTTTTTTTTGAGACAAGATCTCACTGTGTATTTCAGCCTGACCTTGAACTCATTATGTAGCCCAGACTTGGCTTCAAACTTGCAGTGATCCTCCTGCCTCAGCCTCCCCAGGACTGAGATTACAGGCATGTGCCATCAAGCCTAGAGCGAATTACTTTCTTGACCATGGAAATGCAAACAGCAAGAACATTTTCTGAAGAATGAGCCTAAGCTAGTGGCCCTGGAAGCTTATTAGGCTGTTGCAATGGAACTTCCTGTTTGCATAGGTTAGACTCCCTTTGGACAGTACGTAAAGGAACAGGAATGCTGGGCACAGCACCCATTGGTGGGAGGCCTGGCTCTATGGCAGCTGCCACAGTGGTCACCTCTCTCTGTGTTCGACCCAGAAGATTGGGTGCCATGTCAACACTAAATATAACCAGGCACCTGGTAGGTTTCCTGACGTGCTCCTGTGAGTGATGAAAGGTCTTCACATCGAGTCTGGCTGACCCAGCTCCTCTGACTTGGAGACACAGACCTGTGAGTGAAACCCTGAGGCCCCTGCATGGGAGCTTGGCAGATGATGGCTCCGTACCAAAAAGCAGATTAATACCACTGGGATTGGTTGTAAGGAATTCACTTTCTTCTTGATGATCTGGTTCTAATTTTTTAAAAATCCCTTTTGTTTTCATTTTTTTGGTATCAACAAAAGTGTAACCCTGGGGAAGTGAGGTCACTGTGTGGAAACTCAGAGACACCAGCACCCCAGAGACCCCTGGGTCAGCAGAGGAGAGGGGGACTTGAGGTCATGGCTCCTGCTGGGCTGACTTCTCCAAGCTGTCTTCTGGGCAGATCAGCACAAAGGCTGAGTACCCCAGTCTCTCGAGGAGTCCCTAGACCTCATCATGGCCCCTCGCTGCACGCTGGCCTCTTGCCTGCTGTGTGACATCCAGCATATTGCTCAACATCTCTGGGCTTTGCTTCCATCTTCTGTAAAATAAGGCTCAGGGGTATTTTCGGGATTCAGTGAATAAATGTGGAATGTTTAGCACAGTGCCCACAAATCAAACCCCCATTCTGATCACCTCCTCATCATTGCTACTTTGGGGATGTGCTCCCTGTTTCTCCTCCACCTTCATCTACACGGCAGACATGTGGCAGGCATCCTGTCATAAAACAGGAGAAGGAGACAGGACCAAAAGCAGCAGGATTTGGCTTCTTTTGATTTTTCTAAAACTTAGATTCTTAGAATTGAGCATTTTCTTTAGGAGGAGATAAGAGACAGACAAGGAAGAAGAAGGCTTCATGGAAGCAGGAAAGACACACGTGTGCAGTCAGCTTTCCGTCACTGAAACAAACACCTGGGAAATCAGAGGAGGCTATTGGGCTCCCTGTTTGCAAGTTCCAGGTTCTGGGTTCCAGCCTGTGACTGGTTGGCCTGTTGCTTTACACACCGAGGTGGAGTAAGTAGAGGAGGAAAACCCTGCACACCACAGCCAGGGAGCAAAGGAAAGAGGAGGGAGGGACTGGGGGACCCACAGCCCCTGCTGGGGCATCCTGTGTTCTAAGGACTTCGCGCCAAGCCCCATTTCCCAACATTGCCACCCTGGGGACATCCAGGGACCTCTCCAGACCCAGACCCAGACTATAACTGTGCATTGGGGGGAGCGGAAGGGCACTGTGGTCCCCAGGTTGGGTAGACTGTGGGTCCCCAAGGTGCCAGGAGCCTGAAGCTTCCTGCATCTCAGCGCAGCCCTGGGCACAGGGAGCGGTGTCTGCAGGTCAGGTGGGGTCCGCTACTGACTTGTGGCCTTCACTGTCCTGGGCTCCTCATGCTGGCTTAGGTCCCTGGTGCTCCACGCGAAGTGGGACGGGGAGGCAGGAACAGGAGGGGTCAGGCTCCTGAGGAGGGAGTTGTGACCTGCGGCCAGCAGCAAGGAGCTGTGTCTGGCAAGAGCCTTCTTCCTGCTTCTAGTCAGGGGTAGCGGGAGAGAGCCAGGGAGCAGTGGGTTGGGGTCACCTTCTGCCCTGTGACTGGGACCTGATCCAGGGCCGAGGAAAGTGCCCCTCACCCCATCCCTCCACACACCAGTGCCCTGGGGAAGTGAGCTCTGGGCCACACAGAGATGAGACAGGGCTAGAGCTGGGGGGTACAAGGCCCCCCCGCCAGCAATAACCAGGGCCCCCGGGGGGGGGGTGCAGTCCTCTCCAGGGCTGTAGAGTCCCTGCAGAGCCTTGGGACCAAGGCTAGACAGGAAGGACAGCGAAGGATCTCGAGCTTGTACTCCTGGCTGGTGTCTCCAGCATCATGCTTAGTCCCCGGTCAACAGATGACTAAGTGGCTTCTTATGCCAGGGCCTTATTCGGGGCCCCAGTGACTCCCTCAGAACCCTGGGGAGGGGGTCACACCAGTCTGCTGCAATCGAGCTTTGGACTTAGCAATCCTGATGTCACAAACACACACCCTGTGACCCACAGGCTGGTAAGTGGTTTTCCCTGGAGGCAATCTGCTATCTTTATTAGAGACGTTTACCAGATTGGAGACAGAGCCTTTCTCTACATCAGCGGCTTTGAAAGCTTAGTTCTTGGGCCAGAACGTGTTAGAAATGCAGATTTCAAGGCCACCCAGAGAGGAAACTGAGGAGCAGAAACTCCGGCCACAGGGCTTTTGCCTTGTGTCTGTTAAGCCTGGTTCTGGCCTACGCTGTAGTCAGAGAAACACAGATTTCCACAGGCTGACGGTTATTGTTACTGGCTCCATTTAAACCAGAAGGGAGAAGTAAAAGCCGCGGAGATCCCGGCTCTCGTCTGCCCAGAGTCCGCTCTCTGGATGCCTCTGCTTGCCCAGTCCCCGCCATCCACACCCTCAGAGTCACAGCAACCAGTGCCGGGGAAGCCGCTTCAGTACACAGCACCGGCACATGGCTGTCCTCACCGTGGAGGACCTAACCTAAGAACTCTGATCTCTGGCTGAACCACTGCGTCCCTGTGGGCAACAGGAATCCATGTCTCACAGCCCCAGGCACAGCTGGGCACCTGCCCTAGCACATCTGTGTTCAGTGTGGTCCTCCTGCCTGGCCAGGTCCCAACACAAGGGCTGCTCAGACCCTCCATGAGCAGCACTGAGGTTACTATTTGTGGGGCGCGGTCATAGAGCCTGTGTGGCCTCTGAACAAAACCAAGCTCCTGCCCTCAGAGGCTCCCAGTCTAAGGATGGGATGTGGATGGAAAGCCAATGTTTATTAACAATACCACTATAAATACATGCAGTGGGCCAGGCATGGTGGCAGAGGCCTGTGATCCCAGCACTCTGGGAGGCTGAGGCAGGAGGATTGCAAGCTCAAGCCTAGCCTAGGCAACTTAGTGATTTAGCAAGACCTTTTCTCAAAATAAAAAATGGGCTAGGATGTTAACTCAGTGCAAAGTCCATGGGTTCAATCCCTAGGAGTGCAAAAATAAATATAGATATATACATGCAATGTATAAATTGTTTTGTAGACCGCATGTTACAAGACAGGCTAGGGCCGGGGATTTAGCTCAGTGGTTCCGCTGCCTGCCTCACAAGCTCAAGGACCCAAGTTCGATCCCCGGTACCAAAAAAAAAAACAAAAAACAAAGGCTGAATGGGCCAGGCAGTGGGCAGTTGCCGTGCTCACTGGGACCCACAGACAACTTTGGGGCAGCCTCCCCTGCGTAGCTCCCAGGCACCACGGTCTCCTAGTTCTTCTCCCTCACCCCAGAAGCCCCTCCTCCCCCTGGGTGTCCTTCCTGGGCTCCTCCGCCCGCGCTCAGCCTCCTCCTCCTGTGCTGTGGGAAGCAGTGGCTGCTGGTTCCACCCAGTGGTAGCTATGGGGCAGAGACCCTTTCCCGGAACCCCTCGCCCCTGTGTCCTCCTCCCTTCCAAGACTTCCTGCCAGAGCTGGAAGTCTTCCTGCCACACCCACAGGACCCAGCGGGGACCCCTAAGTGGCTGCATTTCCTGTGGTGCTTATCTTGTGCACAATAGGCCGTAAATCTCACCAGACCCTAAAGTGCTTTCCCTGGGTTTCCCCAAAGCATGCTCCCCAGAAGGAGAACTTCATGGAATTATCAGTACCTGTTTCTTTCTTTGCTTCTGTACTGGGGATTGAACCCAGGGCCTCCACACTGAGCTCTGTCCCCAAACCCTCTCACTCCTTTTCATGATGGACAAACATTCATGATCTGAATCGTCCACATCTGTGTGCTGCCTTTGTCCAGTTCCTGTAAAATCTGGAATCAGCCTGTGGCCACCGGCCTTACCGGCACCCAGTGTGCCCAGCACCTGCGTTCTGGGAGGCATTAAAACAGTTCATGCCAGGACTGGGGATTTACCTCAGTGGTTTCGCTGCCTGCTGCACAAGTGCAAGGACCCGAGTTCAATCCCTGGTACCAAAAAAAAAAAAACTGTTCATGCTGAAGTTAATCCTTAACCCCCCGTGCCCGCTGTGTGCAGCTCTTTGCAGGCGCCTTTGCATTATCAGAGGGAGTTTTCCTCCACCTGATAAGTTCCCGGTCCATATGGCTTCCCCAGCCTTGAGAAGACCCAGCTGCCAGAGCCACAGGAATTTCTCCCCCAGCAGGGACACCAGAGCCGCTGGGAACCAAGCCACACGCTGCTTCCCACCCTCGGGCACGGCCGGGCTGGCTCCAGCCTTGTGTCCACCATACAGGCCCTCGCTGCCACACTCTGGTCGTCCCCTCTCCCCTGGGAGCCCCGGCCCTGTGCAGCTTTTCCTTACTGGAGGGGAGGCTGAGGGGTTCCAGCAGCAGCAAAGCTGAGACTCCCCAGAATGACTCCCCAGCCCAGGCCCATCCCTGGAGCTCCACAGGCAACCTGCCGCCCCTACTTGGAAGTCTGGGAAAGGAGTAGGGCTGGGCAGTCCAGGACACACATCTGCACCCCTGCCCCTTCTCTGCATCCCTCCTCCGCCTCCCCTCCTCCTGTCTCCTGTCTCCTGGTTACCTGGAGGAGGCCAGGCTTCCTGCTGCAACAAGGTTCTCTTCCCAGGCCCACCTCCACCTCATTCCAGTGGAATTGGCCACTCTCCTGGCTGCGCCCGTCCTGGGCCTGGGCTCCCCCCGGGGCCTGGCTCTCATTTCCTGCAGGTGCCGAAATCTCAGGGGGCTGTGCCTCTGTCCTTGCTTGTGTGCCGCTGTCCACTTTAATAGGCTGTGATGCTCTGCCCTGCACGGCCACTTCCCCTTCTTGCCCTGTTCTCTGCCCTCATGCCGGGGGTCCCTCCTCTGGGCCCCAGACCCACCCCACTGCCATTGCTCTTTTTCCCTTCTTCACACCTTGTTAGCATGGTGGCTAGTCACCCAGGGTGCCTCCCCGCTGGGGACAGCTGAGGACACCCCCAGACGCAGGTGATCATCATAGGGGAGGCTGGGGATGCAGCTGGACACCTGGGTCCCATATAGGAACCTCCCACTTACTTTATCTTCCCTTACAGCCGCTCAGGGACCGCTCTTAGCTCACTGAGCCCCACCTCAGCGCCCCGCCCCCCATCTCCAAGACCTCCCTTCGGCCGCACCCAACCCCACTCCCTCTGGCAGCTCCCCTGCCCCAAGGCTGCTCTGGGCCTGATTCTCCCTGGACCCGCTCAGCTCTGCTCTGCTCTGCCGTCTGCCCTTGAAGAGCTTCCTCCTGCTTCCGGGTCGGTCTCTGTGCCCAGGGAATGCCTCTCTTTCTAAAGATGTGTTTATCAGTGTGACATCTGTGACGGAGTCCAGCTCCAAGCTCCCCAGGGAGCTGGATTCACACATCTGCAAACCCAAGGGAACTTGCTTCGGAAGACAGGAGAGTGTTTCTCATGAATCCCGACTCCAGCAGCCGCCTCCCCTTCTCCCCAGCCTCACAGCGGGGCCTTGAGCTCCTGATCTCACAGCAGATGGGGGGGGCCCTGCTGTTGTCTATTTTTTCCAGCAGCAGGAAGAGACAAGGTCCAAACGCCAGCGAGTGCCCACAGTGGGATCTGTCCCTGACGAGTTGTCCGCGAGCCTGTTTTACGCTGCCTATAACACAGTGCCACACACTGGTGAGTTACGAAGAAAAGAGGGTTATTTAGGCTACAGTCCTAGAGGTGCAAGGCTGAGGGGCCGCTTCTGGGATGGGAGCCCCCAGGAGCCTCAGGACACCATGCGGTGAGGGACAGTGTGTGTGTGTGTGCGTGTGTGTGTGTGTGTGTGTGTGTGTGTCCTGGCCTCTCACCTCTTCCCTAAAGCCAGCAGGCCTGGAGGAAGGCTACACCCTGAGGACTGTATGCCCTCTGCAGTGACAAAATAAGACAGGCGGCATGGACAGCATGGATTTGTCCCTTCTGCCCTGGGCCTCCAGAGGACAGTGTCACCCCGCTGGTTGCTCCCAGCCCTCTCTCCTGGGCCTGCATCTTCTCGCAGTGTCCTCACAGGGCCGTGCCCAGTGCGTATCTGTGCCCCGCCCATATCTTCTTCTGGGGACCCCGGCCATCTTGGATTGGGCCCCGCCTGGTGACCTCATAATCTACAACCCTCTCTAAAGACCCATCTTCAAGGAAAAGCACGCTGTGGGGCCTGGGCAGCCATCCCATCTTTGCAGGAGGCGATGTGTCTCCCAGCTGGGCAGGGCCAGGAGTAGAGGAAACCACAGCTGGACTTTGCTGGGCCTCAGTTTCCCCGCCTGCAATCCAGGGACGGGCCCCTGAGGAGCTGTGAACCCAGGAGCTTCTGTGAGCTCTGGACCCAGCCACACATGTGGGGGCACATTTCCCAGGACCCAGGGTGCCATTTTCCTAGGGTAGCAGAGAAAAACGTGGGCCCAGGGTCCAGTCTGGAACCAGCCAAGGCTGGGAGACCTTGGGAAGAACGCCCTAGCTGTTTTAGGGGATGGCGTCCTGCCCTGACCAGGGGCTGGACTTGATCCTTCTATTGTGTGCAAAGGAAAAGTCCTGTGAGAAAACCCATCTGCACAGAGCCCCAGCGTCGACAGGGTCTAAGGACCAAGGAGCACATGCCGCCCATCGGCGAGCTGCTGCGAGGGGCACCGCATCTGGGCCCCGCTGAGCCCCTCTACACTAAAGCACTGTCTCAGGACGGTGACTCAGCGGCTCTCTCGGGTGATGTCCGCGCCCGGGCTCCCCAGTGCAAGGCCCTGGGCCTGGCCCCAAATCCAGGCCACCTGGGAAACATGAGGCCAGGCAGCCCCAGGGCCAGCTGGCTGGGGCAGGGGGGACACAGACACAGGGAGGCCCCTGCTCCCTGCCAAGTCCTGCTGCCACAAAAGGCTGCTGTTTTCCACTCCGGCCCCTGGGGCTGCTCCGGGTTGGCAAGCCAGGGCCTCAGCTGTGTGGCTTTCCAAGGAGAAGGGAAGCCAGGAGGGCCAGGAGCCCGAGGGGTGCAGCTGTTGCACAGGTGGAGGGAGGTGCCCAGAGGGAAACAGCAGTGGGCGTGGGAGAAGGAACGGGTCTGGAGGGAGGCCTGGGTCAGGGGACCTAGTTGCTCTCCTTACAGAGCTTGGTGGTGGAGCTACCTCCCCCTAGTGGACTCCTCCACCATTACAGGAAGAGGCAAAAAGCCCTGGACGCACCTTGTGGGTTCCAGGGAGTGACTCAGGATGCACAGAGCAGAGCCTGGGGCCAGAAGGACAAGGGGCGGCCTTCCCGGCATCCATGCAGCTCCGAGGCCTGCAAGGTCCCACCCCAGGGCACTCCACCCACCTGAGAGTGGAAAGCGGCCCCAACTGAGGTGGCCAAAGGAGATGGCCTGTCATCTGAAAGGCTGGTGACATGCGATTGTGGCCCTCCCTCTCATCACGTGCAAATCTGGTGTCCAGGGACCTGGCTGTGAGGATCCTGCCCTCGTGCATGGGACGAAGACGGCCCCAGAAGAGCCACTGGAGGAGCACTCATCCCTCTTTGCTACAATTTTTATTTTTTTATTAGGCATTGTTTGCAGTACATACATTCCTCATGGGGAGCTGGTGTGAGGACATGCATCTTAGTTCTTTTTCACCCTTTCCCCTGCCCTCCCTTCCCCGGCCCTCCTCTTGTTCCCTTCCCATTTGAGAAAGATCTAGCTCCTTGTTTCCTAGCATCTGCCTTTTATTTTACTCCTAACTTATATTTTGGGTGTCTCATATAAGAGAAACCATGTGATAAACCAGCTTGTGTGTGTCTGGTTTATTTCACATAACGTTATGGTCTCGAGGCGCATCTGTCTTCCTACAGAGGACTCAGGATGGGGAGGACTCTGGGAACTGAACTTGGGCTCCACAAGAAGTAACCTGACTCCCCTTTTGCCCCATGCCTCCTGGGGACAGGAGGAAAAGGCTCCCGTGGCAGCCTCTCCATGAGGGACTTCCGCCTCTGGAGCTGGGGGAAATGAGTCTCTATGCTTCATCAGAAATTCTGTCATAGTGACACGGTCACACCACGAAAGGAGGTAAATCGTTTCCTTGACCTTTTTTTTTTTTTGGTGCCGGGGATCGAACTCGGGTCCTGGTACTTGCGCAGCAGGCAGCAAAACCAAACCATTTCTTTTTTAAAAAAATGAGTCATGGTTCTTTCACATCTAATAGGTAGTCCATGTTTGATTTTCTTCCATTCCTTCAAAAAGTTTTACACCTTTAAATATTTTTAGTGAATTATTACAAAAATACAGCAAAAGCAACAGCTTAGAAAATGGTCATGTGATGACAGTCAGATAAAACACAGGACCTGGCTGGCACTGAGAAGTTTCCAGTTACTAAGTGCACACCTGCCTCCAGGAAACTGGGCATTCTACTGATAGAGCAGTAAGGCATGCCCTTGCCTGGCCTCCATGGTTTTTTCCCCCCCAAAATGTTTTGTTCTGGAAATGTAACACTTTGTTCTGTGCTGCTCCTCCCCAATGTATCTAAATGTTTTGTAACTGAACTTTGTGACCTTTCTAGAACATTCTGTCAGCTCTACCCCTTTCAGGAATGTTCTGTAACTCCGCCCCCCTGCTTTAGTGAGCATGCTCACCTACCTGGTAGATCCCATAGAAGGAGGCTCCCATTTCTGGTGAAGTGCTCAAACTTCAGAGTACGAAATCCTCTGAGCCTGTCTGCCTCTTCCAGTGACCTTTGGATTCTCGAGTGTTCAAATTGTTGTAACACTGAGCCATAGCAGTCGGCTGTGCCTCAGAGCTGTGGCACTTGGCTGTAGCATTGAGCTGCTCCACTTTGCCACAACACTATCGTCACAGATCAGTTTTGTCCAG